>JAWZYT010006807.1:0-27500 GCA_034508575.1 Petrolisthes manimaculis
CTACCATTCTCCTCTCTCCTCCTTCATTCCTTTTCTTCCATACACTCGTCTCTTTAAGTTTTAGGTTTTCAGGAGGTATATATATATGGAAGGAAAGCAAACATTGGACGGTGGGAAAAAAATGTAACTATTATATACGTTCATTTGTTGTTGTTTTTTTCTTATTTTTGGCGGGAAAGCATGTAATTATTATATGTTCTTTCGTTTTGTTGTTTTGTTTTTTCTTATTATTTTTGGCGGGAAAACATGTAACTATTATATACGTTCTTTTGTTTTGTTTTTTTTACTTCATATTTTTGGCGGGGAAAACATGTAACTATTATACGTTCTTCGTTTTGTCTTGTTATTCTATTTATATTTGGCGGGAAAACATGTAACTATTATACGTTTTTGTTTTACTTCATATGTTTTTGGCGGTAAAAACTTGTAACTATTCTATACGTTCTTTTGTTTTGTGTTTTGTTTGTTTACTTCTTATTTTTGGCGGGAAAAGCATGTAACTAAACTACCTAACTATTCTCATATTTTCCCGCGTTTAATTAATTAAGGGGGAGAAATTTTGTGTTGGTAAAATCTGGAGCAATTGAATCCTCCAAACTATTCCAAGCAACAACAGAACATCATTATTATAATTAACTTGGTCCTGTTTCGCTGGCATACTTTGGAGGAATGAACTCACACCAATGCACCAAAAGGGGAATTATTTCGCTTAATTAATATACCTAAGGCACTGTAAACAAAACAAACAAATAAATAAACAAATAAAACGGAATCAACCAAACAGGGTGAATGTGGGGAAGGAAGATTCATTCATTCATTCATTCATTCATTCATTTCCGTTAGTTTAGTTGTGTGTGTTTTCCTTGTGTGTATGTGTGTGTGTGTGATTTTGATTATAGACACACACAACACACCTATACACACACACACACCTACTACACCTACACACACACACCTCACACACACACATCTAGACACAACACCCACACACCCACACACACACATCTAGACACAACACACCTACATCTACACAACACACACACCTACACCTACACACGCACATCTACACTACACACACACCCCTAACACACACACACACACACACACCTACACACAACACATCTACACACACACACATCTACACACACACACACCTACACACACATCTACACACATCTACAACAACACACACACACAGGTACAACATTATTATAGTTCTTCACAACAACAACTGTGTACACGTCGAGGAAAGGAAGCATACCTATATTTGCATCACCCCCCCCCCCATCTCTCTCTCTCTCTCTCTCTCTCTCTCTCTCTCTCTCTCTCTCTCTTCCTGACTTGCCTATTATTCTCTCTTTCTCTCTCTCTCTCTCTCTCTCTCTCTCTCTCTCTCTCTCTCTCTCTCCATGAAAATTGGGGGAAATCACTATACCTTAAAAAATCACACACACACACACACAGGAAAGAATTTATTCCCCCCTTAAGGTAGAATCAGTGTGTGTGTGTGTGTGTGTGTGTGTGTGTGTGTGTGTGGTGTGTGTTCAAGGTATAGTTTCGTTTACTTTCCCTATGAAACCTCTTTGTCTTTCCCCGAGTTGAGTGCTTGGAGAGAGAGAGAGAGAGAGAGAGAGAGAGAGAGAGAGAGAGAGAGAGGACAGAACACAAGTGGGCAAGAACAAATCAAAGAGAGAGAGAGAGAGAGAGAGGCATGGAGGGCAGGTGTGTGTGTGTGTGTGTGTGTGAGGGGAGGACAGCTGCACGCACCACCTACCACTTCCTCTCCTTGGCTAGATCAACAGCAAAAAATAAATACCCCTGTGTGTGTTGTGGTGTGTGTGTGTGTGTGTGTGTGTGTGTGTTATCTGCGTCGTAGAGACAGATGGAAGGAGGGATACGTACAATGAATACTCCTCTGTGTGTCTGTGTGGGTGTGTGTATATCTGTGTGTGTGTGTGTGTAGTGGGGACAGATGGAAGGAGGGATACACAATGTGAATACCTCTGTGTGTTTGTGTGTGCGCGTGTGTGTGTGTGTGTGTAGACAGAGAGGGTGGGAGGTGAGTGAGGAATATATTCATTTTTCCTACGACTGATACAAAGGAATACAAAAACAAGGCACTGGAATACAGGAGAATACAAAGGAATGTCACGAAATACAGATAAATACAAAGGAATACAGGAGAAATACAAAGGAATGTCATGAAATACAGATAAATACAAAGGAATACAGACGAATACAAATGAATACAGACGAATACAAAGGAACGCCATAAAATACAGATGAATACAAAGGAACGCCATAAAATACAGATGAATACAATGGAATACAGACGAATACAAAATAGTCTTCAAAAACTGTGGTGTCTTTTTAGGGAAATCGGGAGGAAATATGACTAAACTGTGAATATTCTGCAACGAAGGGGAGGAAGGGAAGGAAGGAAGGAAGGAAGTAGAAATGGGAGGGAAAGACGGAAGGCAAACAGGATGAAGTAGAGAGAAAGAAGGAAGGTAGGAAAGAAATTAAGGGGAGGGTAATAGGAGGGAGGAGAGAGAAGGAAGGTAGGAAAGAAATTAAAGGAGGTAAATAGGATGGAGGAGAGAGAAGGAATGGAAGAAAAGAAGGGAGGGTAATAGGAGGGAGGAGAGAGAAGGAAGGAAGAAAAGAAGGAAGGTAATAGGAGGGAGGAGAGAGAAGGAGGGTAGGAAAGAAGGGAGGTAATAGGAGGGAGGAGAGAGAAGAGAAGAAAGAAAAGAAGGAAGGTACATAGGATGGAGGGAGAGAGAAGGAAGAAAAGAAGGGAGGTAATAGGAGGGAGGAGAGAGAAGGAAGGAAGAAAAGAAGGGAGGTAATAGGAGGGAGGAGAAAGAAGGAAGGAAGAAAATATGGAAGGTAAATAGGATGGAGTAGAAGGAAAGAAGGAAGGTAATAGGAGGGAGGAGAAAGGAAGGAAAAAATATATCACGAGGAAAGAAAAGAAGGAAAAAGGGGAGAGGAAAAGAAGGATTGAAGAAAGTATGGACGAGGAAGATATGATAGAGAGAGAGAGAGAGAAGACGTGGGAAAATAGACATATTAATTAAAAGTTATTACAGAATATTCAAGTTTTTTTTTTTTTCAGCTTTTTTTTTTTTTTTTTTGCATTTTTCAGGTCTATTTCTCCCATTGATTTTTTTTTTTTTTTTTCAGAAGCCTTTCATTTTGTTTTTCCTTTTGTATTTTTCAGGTCTATTTCTCCCATTGATAAACTCATAACTTTCTTCAATTCATTTCAGATCTTTTATAAGATGATTCAGATTTTGTCGAATGAGATTTAGCGTGATAAATTTATTCATGAGAAACTTCAAAGGAAATGCATTGTTGATATAAGTGTCTAAAAATAATTGTCTAAATATATCACACACACACGTACACAGAGAGAGAGAGAGAGAGAGAGAGAGAGAGAGAGAGAGAGAGAGAGAGAGAGAGAGAGAGAGAGAGAGAGAAAGATGGGGGGGGGGGGGGTCCAGCAGCCAATCAACCAGCCCCCCAAACCCAACCAGTCTCTCTCTCTCTCTCTCTCTCTCTCTCTCTCCTAGCAACAGAGGTATGTAGGGGGGAGGAGGGGGGGTTGGGGGTTGGCACGTGTTCCCCCCCAATATCACAGTCTGCAATTATAGCACCTGCGTCGTCACAAAACTGAGAGGGGCCAGCTGCACACACACACACACACACACACACACACACACACATATTCCTCCCTACCCAGCTGCACACATATATATACACACATATACATCTTCCTCCCTATCTATCTCCGTACACGCACACACATATACACACACACATATTCCTCCCTACCCAGCTGCACACATATATATACACACATATACATCTTCTTCCCTACCTATCTCCGTACGCACACACACACACATCTTCTTCCCTACCTATCTCCGTACGCACACACACACACATCTTCCTCCCTACCTATCTCTGTACACACACACATCTTCCTACCCACATCCACACACACACACACACACACACATCTTCCTCCCTACCCATCCATCCAGCCAGCCAGACATAGCACACTACTTCCGGGTTGCAGACAAAGCAAGAAGGGGGAGGAGGATGTGTTGATATAATAATAAACTCGTTGTAAAGTAGACGTGGTGGTGGTGGTGATTGTATGGTGTGGTATGGTGTGGTAGATGTCGAATAGGTGGTAGTGTTGTTGTTGATAGTGGTAATGGTAGTGGTGGTGGTGTTGTGTTGTGGTGGTGATGGTGGTGGTTGTGGGTGGTAGTGATTGTGGTGATGGATGGTAGTTATAAGAGGTGCATGGTGTTGTGGTAGTAGTGGTGGATGTAGTGATGTAGAAAGAATGGTGGTGATGGTGGTGACGGTGTTAAATAAGTGGTGGTGGTGATGGTGGTGGTGATTTAATATATTCGGCAGCTGGAACTCATTATTTCACACACACACACACACACACACACGCACGCGCAGAAAAAACAAGACTGGTTGTGTGTGTGTGTCTGTGTGGTACGAAGTCGTTTGTTTGATAGGTTGTGTGTGTCTGTGTGTTTCATTATTACTATGGTGGAAATATGGATGTGTGGATGTACTGGGGGACTGAACAACAAAACACATACAAACACTGGTGTAACTGAGGTGTGTGTGTGTGTGTGTGTGTGTGTGTGTTCTCTAGGCATGGTTTGGAGGAATCAGTAGAGAGAGAGAGAGACAGACAGACAGACAGAGACACACACATACACAAACAGAGAGACAGACAGAGACACACACATACACAAACAGAGAGACAGACAGAGACACACACATACACAAACAGAGAGACACACACATGCACACACACACACAGAGACAGACAGACCACCAAACAGAGAGACACGCACACAAGCAGAGAGAGAGAGAGAGAGAGAGAGAGAGAGAGAGAGAGAGAGAGAGAGAGAGGCAGGTGTGCGGCAGGTGTGTCTTCATCAAGGGGGTGTAGCGACAGACCTTGTGATGAGGGAGGGGGAGGGGGGAGGGACAAAGTGGGGGGGGGAAAGGGTTATATACTTATACAGCGGCCACCTTGCGTCTTCCCCCTCCTCCTGTTCCCTCCACCCCCACTCCCTTCCCTCCACCCCCACTCCCTTCCCTCCACCCCCACTCCCTTCCCTCCACCCCCACTCCATTCCTATATACCCCTTCCCCCCCTAACCACTCCCTCTTCTCCTCCGCTCGTGCCGATCCTTGTACACACACACACACACACACACACATACACACACACACACACACGATCAAAAGTCCTGCACACACACACACACACACATACACGATATAAAGTTTTGCATCGAGGGAGAGATATTGGAAAACTGGAATTAATTTTATGAACCAATATTTCCATAGACTAACAAGTATAGAATAACATCAACAAATTAGAAGACTTTTCTTTCAATGGTGTTGCAGGATTATCGCCCGTGACTGTACACTCCTCCCCTCCCCCCCCCCCACACACACAGAAAATAAATAAATAATAATAATAATAATAGCGACATTATGCTAGTGTATATATTAACAAGATTGATATTTTGGTTTATAATCGAACAAAAAACACATTAATTAATTGAAGGTTAGAATGATATATGATCGTTTGGTAATCTTTGCATCTCATATTTTATCTTTATACTATTAAGGGAGAAGTGCAGTATTGGTAAAATCTGGAGCAACCGATTCCTCCAAACTATTCCAAGCAACAGAACAACATCATTATTATTATTGTTCATTTGGTCTCGTTTCCTGATATACTTTGGAGGAATCAAGGCACTCCAATGTAACAAAAGTGAAATATCCTCTTAACAATCTACTGTACATATCACATCCTGTTAGGTTATATTTACCGTATATGACCATTAAATATAGGAAAAATAAAATAACACAGTAAACACAGGAATTATTGTTTATTATTGTTACGATACATTATTTTATTATTCAAGTACACACAGAAATAATATAAATCATAGACCAAAAAGATATATAAGATACTCTCTTTATTTGCTCTAAAAATATATTGCATTGCATAAAAAAAAACATTAAGAGAGAGAGAGAGAGAGAGAGAGAGAGAGAGAGAGAGAGAGAGAGAGAGAGAGAGAACAATAAGAAGAAAGGAAGGAGAAAACATGATAAAAGTAAGTCTCCCTCCCACTCGTCTTACAAACTAGAAAAAAGGAAAACACACAGACACATAATAACTCAGGAAGGATGGAAGGGGCATTATTATGAAGAAGGAACACCAAGGCTTTTGTTTGTAGGAGGGGACAGACATACAGACAGACACACAGACACACACACAGTAGGAACACACAGCCGGCTCTGGTATAGACAAGGAGGAGGGCAGCTGCAAGAGAACGAACACACATACATACATACACACATCTCTTTCACAATCGAGTATACACACATACATACATACACACATCTTTTTCACAATCGAGTATACACACATACATACATACACACATCTCTTTTACAATCGGGTATTCACATATACACACATCTCTTTCACAATCGAATACACACGCATTCATATACACATCTCTTTTACAATCGAGTACACACACATATACACATCTCTTTCACAATAGAGTACGGTATATACACACATACATGCACACATCGAGTACACACACATCTATTTCACAATCGAGTATACACACAAACGCATCTCTTTCATACACACACATTTTTTACATACATACAAATTTTTAACATTCAAACACACATACATACACATATCCCCCCCCACACAAACACACACACCTCTTTCACATTCAAGCACCCACAAATACGCATCTCTTTTACAAACACACAGTGAAAGAGTTATAAAAATATAGCTTCAGCCTCAAAATATGTCCACATTATAAATATCATCTGTGGTGGATAGGAACATGCACTATTTACCACAACTGTACACTCAAAACAACAACAGTAATAATCCTTCATAACGAGTGTGTGAATGCCTTATTATATTTCTTTTTCTCAACAATGGCCATACATACATAACCTTTGATAAGTCTAAAACAATTTATCATAGCCTAATATAGCGCAAAAGCAGGGTAGCCTAACATACCGTGACAACACACAATAGGGAAGGTAGAATAAGAATGAAATAGCATGACAAAATAAAACATAACAAAGCAGTATAGATAACATTAGAACGGAATTTGAGGGAAGATGTTATGGGGATTACAAATAACAGTGGATTACAAAAACAGACTTGGATTCCCATACTGTACGAGAGAGAGAGAGAGAGAGAGAGAAGGAAGGGCTGGCTGCAAGGATAGGCTAGACTGGCTGGTCCGTGGTGGTAGTAATGGTTGTGTTGGTTATGATCATATACGTGATGTCGACACAGCCAGCCAGATCATACTCAACACACAGCCCCTCACCTCACAACACAACACTAGACCACCACATATTGTAGTAGCTTTTTTTTATAGTCTCTCTCTCTCTCTCACTAGACCACCACACATTGTAGTATCTTTTTTTTAGTCTCTCCCTTCACCACCTCTCTCTCTCTCTCTCTCTCTCTCTCACCACATATTGTAGTATCTTTTTTTTAGTCTCTCCCTTCACCACCTCTCTCTCTCTCTCTCTCTCTCTCTCTCTCTCTCTCTCTCTCTCTCTCTCACCACATATTGTAGTATCTTTTTTTAGTCTCTCCCTTCACCACCTCTCTCTCTCTCTCTCTCTCTCTCTCTCTCTCTCTCTCTCTCTCTCTTCATGTAAACGTTTGCGGGAAAAAAATAATCAGTACGGTAGTATTCTTAGCATACATACCTGTAACAATATTCCTTTTTGTCACACCTAATATCATCTGATTTAGGCAAACGTTTAGAGAACATTATAGAAGTTTGCCTAACACTAGAATATTGTATACACACGTAGGCTAATTGTTCTTTCTGTTTCATCTTATTCTCTTTTCACACAAACGTTTACAGTATAAAAACGATTCACCAAACACATGAATATTGTAAACATAATCATCTTTCTGTCATCTCTTTTAATTAACCTCTTTATGCAAATGTTTCGAGTTAAAAAAAATAACGTTTCTCAACCACTTGGAATACTTGAATATTGTCAGGGAATATACTCATCTTTCCTGATATGTCTTTTACCCTCGTTACACACAACTTTAGAGGATGCAACGTTGCCCAAACACTTTAAATGTTGTAAAAGCACACACACACACACAATACTCCTTTCTGTCAACTCTGTCATGGTACAATAAAAAACTTGTATCGTTCCCAAAACACTTGAAGATGCATATAATCCTTCTTCCTGTTGTTGATTTTTTCCCTCACATAACGTCAACATTACATTTATTATCACACACATGACCGTAGCAGGCACACATGAGAGTATTTCCTCTCCACTTCGTTTCTCACACAGTTCATTTTTCATTTCTCTATGATCATATGTATTTAAGTTTCTACCACCACCACCACAACAACTACTACCTTTATCAACTTTATCAACTTTAATAATTTCGCGTCTAGTTATCGCTCAGTTAACTCACAGCACAATAACAACATTTTATTAATATATATAAACACGATTTTCACACACACACACACATAAAAAAAGTGCAGCAACAGTAAGATAAATTAAGCTTTATTTTCCATTAATGATTTTTCTTTCCTCACACAGCGTCTATCATTAATGCGTTTAGTTTTCAGTTCAGTTTCCACAACACATAGTATAATAATAATAGTATCATCAGAAACAGTACAGTAGCAAAGTAGAATGGCAAGCAATAGTTATAATATGACCAAATAGTATTAGTTAAAACAATAGTATTTTCACTAATCACACAAATATTAATACTGTATTATGTTTTCTTGCTTTTTCTTTCATATTTTACACAGCACGAAACGTTCCCAAAAAACGTTGAAGGCGACACAAACGTTTAGTGTTGTACATCCACTATATCGTTAATACAAGACGTAAATCCAGGTTATGGTAAATATAGGTTCTTGTTAATCCATGCTGTTGTAAATCCACGTTGTATTAAATCCAAGTTGTTGTTAATCCATAGTCGTAAATCCATGTCGTTGTAATCACCTACTTGTGAAAGACAGATATATGAGGGAGATGTATGAAAGACAGTTGTGTGAAAGTTAAAATGTGTTAGGGATTCGAGTGACAGATATATATGTAGGATATACATGTGTGGGACAGGGATATGATTGTCGGTGCGAGAGAGGGATAAGTATGTATAATTATGCCTATGTGTGTGTGTGTGTGGAAAGAGAGAGAGAGAGAGAGAGGGAGGACACACACACAAATAAGTATATATATATAACTATATGTAGACACACACACACACACACACATACACAAACAAGGTCCACTCGACAAGACAGCGATGGTGGTACTGGTCCCGGTGTTGGAGTGAAGTGGCGGGCTATGCTCCTCCCATGACCCGACCAACACACACACACACACACACGCGCGCAGCAACAAAACAAAAAAAGGGGTTCATCTCTGACGCTCCTCGCTCTTCTTTCCACACTACTCCACAACCCTAACTACTCCCACTTCTCTTTCTCTTAATAATCTCTTCTCCAATGTCTTATGAATGAATGTAGTCTCCATTTCACTTGATACAAATGTTAGTTATTCTCCTCGTAAGCTGATTTTAGTGTTGTCTCTTTTCACTACTTGTCAACACTCACTATATTGGAGTTGACGGTACAGTGACTGGGTTTATGATGACGACACAGTGACGTCATTGTTACGTCACTGACCGGCCACCTGGACTCGAGTGCGTGTTATGATCACGTGACCCAGACACTAGATTTTCTTTTTTCTTTTCTATTTTTTTTGTACACAGCGTCCGTTTGGCTGCCTCCGACTCCGACTTACGAAAGCAAACAATGACCCTTAAAACAACAACAAATAATTATCAGCTGATCAGTTCTATGTGGATCTCTAAAAAACTAACTAAAATTAAGATATTATTATATTTGTTATCGGAAGAAGTAATCCAAATATTGAAAAGCAAATAAATTATTGTTTCAACTAATACTATTATACTATACGATGGCTTATTATTTTATTCCATTTAAATTAATGTCATATTATCTTGTAAACACCATCTATACATCATTTCCCAGGGGACAGGCTCGGTGGGGCTGGGGGGGGGGGGGTGCGGGAAGAGGGGGACAGGCTTGGGGGGGATGGGGGGTAGAAAGCCTGTCCCCTATTCCCGCAACTCCCTAAACCTGTCCCCCTATTCCCGCACCCCCTTAATTAAATTCGCTCCCTCAACCTACCTGCCACAATACAACTTAATTAAAAGTACCCGTGGTTTGAATGAAAAAATTAACAGAGGTAGTTTTTTTTTTTTATAGGGTTAATTAATAGCGAACTGTGCATCTTCATTTCAATCACATTCAGTTCAGTCATATTGTTACGGACTGAAGGGATGAACTTTGGCCTATCATAGTACTTATATATACCTCAAGGTCTCTCTCTCTCTCTCTCTCTCTCTCTCTCTCTCTCTCTCTCAGACGCAGAACTAGGCTGGAATTTAGTGCCTGGTTGTTGCATAGTGCTGAAGGTCGTAGGTTGAGGCAAGAAACTATAGATCTTTAATTAATTAGTACACGTAAACACTTGACACTCCATATTAACTTCCCATACTTACAAACAAACATTTCATACTTATAAACAAACATTTCATACTTATAAATAAACATTTCATACTTACAAACAAATTTCCCACACTTGTAAACACCCCACATCTGTAAACACCCCACACTTGTAAACCCACCACACTTGTAAACACCACACACTTGTAAACACCCCACACTTGTAAACACCCCACTACCACCACCACACCCATCACTACTACCATCATCACTACCATCACCACCACTACCATCACCATCACCACCACCACCAATAGTCTCCCCAAACACACCACCATTCCGCCTAAGTCTGTGTCATATGATCCCGTCCGAACGAGGTCCTGTTAGTTGGCGAGTGACGTCAGTACTGCCAGACGTGTTGTGGCAGAGGCAAAAAAAGGAGTAAATAAATAAGTAAAAAAGTAATACTAATCCACTCGAGTGTTTTCAGGTTCTGTTGTTTTGTTGGGGTTACAGATTCCTCCAAACTATGCCAGGAAACATGCTAGTGCTTCAGTATATGAGAGGGATATCTGTTTTGTAGGATAGTTTGGAGGACTGTGTAGCCTTATGAGTCAACAACAACAACAACAAGAGTCACGTGGTGTCTCCGTTACGAGGTGAAAAAGCGACGCTATTGGTTAGACGTAGTGTGACGTCACTAAGTGAAGGTGTGACGTCACAAACCGGCTGACCTTGAACCCGACAGAGAGTATGATTGCTGGCCCCAGGCGCTACTAACACACACACACACACACACGCACATACATACATACAGAGGAGCTGCTAACACACACACACACACACATACCGAGGCGCTGCTAACACACACATTGACACACACATTTATATAATACACACACACACACACACATACCAAGGCGTTGCTAACACATATACACACACATACACACACACAAAACACACTCGGACACACACACACACACAATAGCCTAGAAGCATTAAGTTTCTTGTTGATAACGGCAGAAAGATTTAATCCGTAATAATTCTATAATTTTAATCATAATTATGTAAGATAGAATTAACCTACATTGATAAGATAAAACTATACAGCCCTTACAAAGATTACATTCATTCATCAATAATTATCTACTTTACTATAATTTTACAAGTATCTATAATTATATAGTACGTGAAAATATGTGATTGGCATTTTTTTTTTTTAAATTAAGAGACACCGTAATGTATAGTAAACAAAATTGGAGGTGAGTGAGTCCTTCAAACATTACCACGAAACACCGTCTATATATATTGAGGGAGATTGTCTGTTGCATGGCATTAGTTAGAGGTAATCAGAAGCCATCAACTCTCATACACATACACGATCATAGGGCATATAGTATACTTTTGGTGTATACATTGGAGCGCCTTGATTCCTCCAAAGTCAGCCAGGAAACGGGACCAGACCAAACCAACAACACAAATATTCGTCCCCTACATGTTGCCTGGAATACTTGAGAGAAATCAGTTGCTCCAGATTTACCAACATTGGGAATTGGAGGCATCTGATTCCTCCTAACTATGCCACGAAACAAGCTCCTTCTATATATAGGTGTGTGTGTTTTTTATAGGTGTGTGTGTTTCGTGGCAATATTTGAAGGACTCGCTTGCCTCTAATTTTCTGACTATACACCATCTTAAGGGGTGTGTGGGAGTAGGGAACAGGCTTGAGGGGGGTTGGGGGGGGTGCGGGAATAGGGGGACAGGCTTGGGGTGGGTAGAAAGCCTGTCCCCCTATTCCTACACCCCCCAAACCCCCCCAAAGTCTGTCCCCCTACTCCTGCACCCCCCAAAACCCCCCCGAGCCTGTCCCCCTACTCCTGCACCCCCCAAGCCTGTCCCCCTATTCCCACACCCCCTTAACTTCATCCCCCTCTTTTTATTGTCCATAACTGACACCCCAAAAGCCACAAGTTCACCCAAACGAGTAAAAGGATAATCTTTCCTGACACATAATTTGCAAAACGTATACGGTGTGGTAAGTCAGGGGGAAATGACGCCACTTTGGGATAATGAAGGTCGTGGGGGGAGGGGGGGAGAGGGGGGGAGAGGGGAGGGGGAGGGGGGGGGGGAGGGGGGGGGAGAGGGGAGGGGGAAGAGGGGAGGGGGGAGAGGAGAGGGGAGGAGGAGTAAAATGCATACACAGTCGACAGCAGAAATTCGTCCCCTTCAGTTCAAGAGAGAAGAGCCTGCTGGTAATCTGCTAACACACTATATAAATTATGAAAGTTGACACATATGGATTAAATGCATACAATTTGAAGATCATTATAGCTATTTAAGGGGGTGTGGGAGTAGGGGACAGGCTTGGGGGTGGGTTTAGGGGGTGCGGGAATAAGGGGACAGGCTAGGGAGGGGGGATTATAGGGGGATTGATGTGAGAATATATAGGGTAACAGGCTTACTACCCATCCCAAGCCTGTCCCCTTATTCCCGCACCCCCCCCCCTAGTCCCCTCCCAAGCCTGCCCCCCTACTCCCACACCCCCTTAAAATCATACTTTTCAACTCCCATCATTCTATAGTGTGTTAGCAGACCAGGAGAGAGAGAGAGAGAGAGAGAGAGAGAGAGAGAGAGAGAGAGAGAGAGAAGAAATGGTCTAATTATTATAATATTATTATGATGGTGAAGAAAAAAAATTAGGGAATGTTTTTTTTTTTTTTGTGGTGTAGAATTTTTCTAAAGAGGATGAAGACTTGAAATAAGGAATGACACGAATTAAGGAAACAGAAGGAAAAGGGGAATGAGAGAAGAGGAACAAATAGCAAACACAAGAGAAACAGAAGGAAAAGAGGGACAGTTGAAGATATAAATGGGAATATGAAAGAAGAGGAAACAAGTAGCCAGTACGAATGAAAAAGAAAATTGATGAAAGGAGGAACAGAAATCACGAAATAAACAGAAGGAAATAAAAGGAGGGAAAGTTGAAGATGAGGGATATAATCATAAGAGAAATAAACTACAGTTGTACTCACCTTATGATATTTTCCTTCAATTCAATTTACACGATGGATAAAGTTACAAGAAATGGACATCAAGGTTCACGAGAGGTGCATAGTGGGAAGGAACTTTTGTAGGTGTCTGTGCAGGCGTGGAAAAAATTACACGTTTCACTCACCAGCCATTTGTATACGTTGTGTAATGATACTAATAACATGTGACGCTTGTTGATGTAACGAGGTGGTATTTTTTTAAGTTAACAGGCTTATTTATGATGTGTAAAAGCAGAGAGAGAGAGAGAGAGAGAGAGAGAGAGAGAGAGAGAGAGGGAGAGAGAGAGATTACACTAATATAAATGCAAACAGAGAGAGAGAGAGAGAGAGAGAGAGAGAGAGAGAGAGAGAGAGAGAGAGAGACAGATTAAACTAATATAATACAAAGAGAGAGAGAGAGAGAGAGAGAGAGAGAGAGAGAGAGAGAGAGAGAGAGAGAGAGATAGTAATGGTTGGTGTTGACGTGGTTAATTATGAAGGTATTAACTATGTGGTCAGTCTCGGTATTACAGTGTTGGTGGTTAATTCAGCATGGAGCAACTGATTCCTCCAAACTATTCCAAGCAACAACAGGACACCATTTATTTCTGTTCATCTGGTCCTGTTTCCTGGCATACTTTGGAGGAATCAAAAGTATGCAATTCCCTTAACTTCCTATATGGCTTTACTACTGACGAAGACGATGAAGGTAGAGAAGGAGGAGGAGGAAGAGAGAAGGAGAGAGAAAAGAGAGGAGTAGAGAAGGAAGGGAGAGGAGAGAGGATGAAGAGAGAAGGAGAGAGAAAAGAGAGGAGTAGAGAAGAAAGAAGGAGAGAGGAGGAAGAGAGAAGGAGAGAGAAAAGAGAGGAGTAGAGAAGGAAGGGAGAGGAGAGAGGAGTAGAGAAGGAAGGGAGAGGAGAGAGGAGTAGAGAAGGAAGGGAAAGGAGAGAGATGAAGAGAGAAGGAGAGAGAAAAGAGAGGAGTAGAGAAGGAAGGGAAAGGAGAGAGGATGAAGAGAAAAGGAGAGAGAAAAGAGAGGAGTAGAGAAGGAAGGGAGAGGAGAGAGGAGTAGAGAAGGAAGGGAGAGGAGAGAGGATGAAGAGAGAAGGAGAGAGAAAAGAGAGGAGTAGAGAAGGAAGGGAGAGGAGAGAGGATGAAGAGAGAAGGAGAGAGAAAAGAGAGGAGTAGAGAAGGAAGGGAGAGGAGAGAGGATGAAGAGAGAAGGAGAGAGAAAAGAGAGGAGTAGAGAAGGAGAAAATAACGTAGAGAATGAAGGGAGAACGAAGGGGAGGGGAAAACATGAGGGAAGAAAGCGAGAAAAGGAGGAAAAACAGAAGCAATGAAGAAAAGAATGATGGGAATAATTTTACAATATACAGTGACGAAAAAAAACAACGATAAATTTAACACATAAAACTAATGACAATCCATCGTTATATAAAATCTAAGGTGTTTTATTTTGTCGACTATCCCATCAAAATATAGTTACATACACACACACACACATATATACAGTATACACACTCACACTCCTCCACACACACACATACACACTCACTCACATCCCTCCACACACACTTATACACACACACTCGCATTCCTCCACACACACACTCACACTCCTCCACACACACACACACTCCTCCACACACACACACACTCCTCAATAAAACACACACACACACACACACACACACACACACACACAGGCTAAATGGGTGATTACGTGTTCGTATTTACAGTAAAGAATGACAGAGACTAATAATAAAATAGCGTCTCTCCCTGTACTTCCCTAAATGGTTACCAAAACTGTTGAAATAAAATCCTTTCTGTCTATTGAATGAGAGTTGGTGACTTCTGGTTTCTTCTAATTATACCACGAAACGAATCAAGCTCCTTCCATGTAGGTGGTTTGTGTTTCGTGACAATATTTGGAGGACTCGTTTACCTCCAAGTTTCTGACTACATCACATTAAGGAGAGGTTATTGTTTCGATATTTTTAAGAGATAATAATTCCTCCAAACTATTCCAAGCAACAGGCCACCATTATTTTTGTTCATCTGGTCCTGTATCCTGGCATATTTTGGAGGAATCAAGACACTCCAATATAACAAAAGTATGAGTACTCTCCAGTTAAGGGACCCTGCATGTGTCGTAGTCCGAAAATTGGAGGTAAATAAGTTCTTCAAATATTGCCACGAAACACCACCTATAAGAAAGGAGCTTGTTTCGTGGCATGGTTAGGTGGAATCAGAAGCCTCCATTTATTATACACGATCACAAATGTTGATAAATTGGGTTACGGTATGTGACTTATGGCTTTCATAACCCGTAGAGTTATATGGTGGAATTATATTTTAAAGAGAATTTTCACAACCACACACACACACACACACACACACACAGACAGATGACTAAAGGGAATGAGAATATTAATTATACTGTTGGTGAATTGTGAGTTACTGATAAATAATAATAATGATAAGAACAAGAACAGGAAGGAAAACCCTTCAAAAGCTCCGGCTCTTAAATGATTCAAGTGAAATGAGTGAGTGAGTGAGTGAGTGAGTTGAACCCCTTTTAAGAAATGGTCGACCCAAGAAGAATGAGTGAGTGAGTGAGTGAGTGAGTCAGTTGAAGCTCTTTTAAGAAGTTGTCGCCCCAAGAAGAAGAAGAACAAGAACAAGAACAAGAACAAGAACAAGAACAATAATTACGATAAGACGTTGAGCTCTTGGCTGAGGCTGGAGCTAATAAGGAGAGTGTTGTGTTGTGATTGAGAATGCTTCGAGGAATTAGTAACTTCAAAGATTTAAAATAATTATATCCCTCCTCCCTTCCTTCCTTCCTTCCTTCCTTCCTTCTCACTCAAGCAATGTATTTTTCGTGTTTGTGTGTTTGTGTGTACGGTAAATATTTATGTGTGGTCAAGCCAGCACAACACACCCACTCACTCACTCATGCATGTGTGTACGTGTATGTATGTATATGTATGTGTGTGTGTGTATCTGTCTGTTTGTAAGTGTTTGTGCGTGAGAATATGAACCAGGATGTATATGTATGTATGTATGTATGTATGTATGTGAGAATATGAACAAATATATATGTATGTATTTATATGTATGTAAATATATATGTGTGAGAATATGTACCAATATATATGTATGTATGTATGTATGTATGTATGTATGTATGTGTGGTTAAGCCAGAGCAACACACACACACACACACACACACACACATCCATTCCTTAGCCTTCATGGTGTGATCAGTCCAACTAAAACATCATCAGTAATCTTTGTTAATAAAAAAAAAAAAAAAAAAAAAAAAAAAGGTAATATTTAAATACTTGGGCTCAACTATTCCCCCCAAAACTAAAAACTACCTCAAAGTTACTACTATTTAAAGGAGAATATATTTTGAGTGAATTGGAGGGCTTTTGATTCCTCCAAATTATCCCCTCAGTGTTATCAGTGGGAGATCCGTTGCGTGGCATAGTTTGGAGGAATCAAAGACCTTCAAATTCCTCAACAGAAAAATATCCCCTAAAAGCGAGAACTACTTTTTTTTTTATGTGTGTGTGTGTGTGTGTGTGTGAATTGGACAGCTACTGGTTCCTCCAAACTATTCCAGAAAACAAACCACCTTATTGATTCTAATAGGAGATCTGTTTCGTGATATGCTTTGGAGGATTAAGTCTACCTTCAATTTTCATCTCCATAAAATAAACAGAAAGAAAATGAAAAAAAAAAACTCCAAAAGTTTCTCCATAAAAAAAAAGCACACACACAATCTCCAATTTTCATCTCCATAAAATAAACAGAAAGAAAATGAAAAAAAAAACTCCAAAAGTTTCTCCATAAAAAAAACACACACACACACACACAATCTCCAATTTTCTGACTACATCACAGGGTCCCATAAACTCCCCCTTGCCTCCACCCCTCCCTCGTCTATCACCCCCACCCCCCCCACCACACAAAGACCCCCTCACCCACCCTACCATCTCCATATATACCCCTCCATATTCCCCCTTTTCTACCCCCTCATTCACCATAAATAAACCCCCCTTATCCCCCCTACCCCATCCCTCATCATACAATCATATCCTTCACCCCTTTTCTTCCACCCTGTCTGTCACCTCTCTTCACCTTCCTATATTCCCTCTACCCTCCCCTACCCTCTTCCCTCACCAACCATACACTCCCACCCCTCCCCTCTCTGTCACCCCTCTTCACCTTCCTATCTCCCCTCTACCCTCCCCTACCTTCCTCCCTCACCAACCATACATACACTCCCACCCCTCCCCTCTCTGTAACCCCTCTTCAACTCCCTATCTCCCCTCTACCCCCCTCCCTCACCAACCATACATACATATACCCCCTCCCCTGTTTACCCTCCTCTTTAAAACGGAGGTATGGTTGGTAATGATAAAGTAGACAGGAAAAGCCAAATAATAATAGCATTTACCACCGAGCTGTCAACCTGTATAGCATGGACAGGGAGAGACTTGAAGGTGTGTGTGTGTGTGTGTGTGTGTGTGTGTGTGTGTGTGTACAGTTACGCCCAATAGTCCTGCTACACACACACATACACACAAATTTATGTAGTATTTTTTGGGGGGCTCCTTTTAAATACTGATGCGTGATGTGTGTGTGTGTGTGTGTGTACAGTTACGCCCAATAGTCCTGCTACACACACACACACACACACACAGACGATGCACGCTGAACCCAAAATACATATAGCGGTATACACACATGCACATTATAGTAATCGAAAAGGGTATGAGTGAAGGATTTATACCGGAAAGAGACGCCACCTGGACATGTGTGTGTGTGTGTGTGACTGCTATGACTTATTTCCCCCACGATTATAGGTCTCACCGCCTCTACACCCTACCACCCACACCTCCCTCTCTCTCTCTCTCTCTCTCTCTCTACTGTTTCCTGTCTCACCTAACCCCTCCAACCTATACTATAGACATGTCTTCACTTCCTTTATCACTTCCTTCCTTCTCCCTTCCTTTCCTCTTATTTCACACACACACACACACACACATTCATCAGAAATTCACATGCGAAACAGGAAACAGAGGCCGGACCAAATAATGCATCAGATCCAAAAATACGTGAAACCATAATATTTTTTCTCTATAATGATATGACTTTAACTTTAAGGGGGTGCGGGAATAGGGGGACAAGCTTGGGGGGGGGTGCGGGAGTAGGGGACAGGCTTGGGAGAAAGAGAGAGAGAGAGAGAGAGAGAGAGAGAGAGAGAGAGAGAGAGAGAGAGAGGAGAGAGAGACAAATAGACAGAACTGTGCATTAGAGACCCAAGAAAAAGACTAGTGTGCATATGAGAGAGAGAGAGAGAGAGAGAGAGAGAGAGAGAGAGAGAAGGTTTGGATGGGGGGTAGGGAGTGAGGAAACTATTCTCTTCAACTATTACATCCCTCACCACTGACCACTAATGGTAAGGTGTGTCGTAGGTAGAAGAGCTGGCTGTCTGTCTGTCTCTCATTTTACACACATACGTACATACTCCCTGTCAGTCTCTATTACACACACACACACACACACACACACACACGCAATCAGTCTTTCCATCCTACACACACACACACACACACACACACTGTCAGTCTTACATTCCTACACACACATAAGCCAGTCTTTCTTTCTACACACACACACACACACACACACACACACACACACACACACACATCTAAATATTATAATAAAAATAAATACATATAAACGCGACTTAATAAATAAATGCCTCAAAATATGCTCACAAAATTTTAGCCCCTTTATTTTGGGTGGGTGGGTGTTGTTGTTTTTAGGCTTGATTAAAACGCGATATGAAAAATATAAATAAACTTCCTACTGGAACGGAACGATGGCGTAAACGCGGCCCTTCCTTCACTCTGTTTGTGTTGTTTCTTTAGCTCCTCTTGTATGTACAGTCGGCAGCATAAATTCGCGTCCATTCCATGTCTTTAATAATGCTAATATGACCAGATAGTTGCATTCTGAACCAGCCAGTTTTTATTCCAACAACATACGTAATTTACCACATGAAAACTATATCTGTCATCTCTGTATTAAAATTGTATTACAACATCACTATAACTCATACATACATACGTAGGTGGATATGAAGCGAACTTATGCTGCCGACTGTACAGTACCTCCTGGCCCTCCCCCCCCACCCATCCCCTTCTTTATCACCGTCACCCCTCCTTGCTTCCTTGCCTACCTATTATTTCCTCTCAGTCAGTTGCCGCCTCTCCCTTTTCCCTCCCCATTTGCTGTGGGCTACTGTACTTCCTTTTTTTCCTTTGGTCGATTCTCTCTCTCTCTCTCTCTCTCTCTCTCTCTCTCTCTCTCTCTCTCTCTCTCTCTCTCATTTACATTTTCTCCTATTATCACGTTCTGTTAACAAATAAAAAAGTATACATAGGCGGATAGAAGTAAAAGGGTAAAGAGGAGGAGGTTAAATAAGGGAAGGAAGGAAGGAGTAACATTAAAGTGTAGGAAACAGGAAGAAGGTGGTGATATATGAGTGTACGAAGGAGGAAAAATGCACTGGCCGACGAAATTGAAGAGGAGGAGCAACTGAAAGAAACATGATATCAGAGAGAGAGAGATAGAGAGAGAGAGAAATACTGCAAAATAAACGAGCACGTTTGATGAAAATAGGAAGTATTAGACCCGAGGAAAAATGAGAGAGAGAGAGAGAGAGAGAGAGAGAGAGAGAGAGAGAGAGTATGTGTGTGTAGTAGGACGGTAAATATCAGTAAAAATAAACAAAGTTGTTATTTTCTTACTGAAATAGCATACGAAATAATACAGAAATGGAGTCGCTGTGTTTTTTGGTAATATTATACAAATGTGAGCAGCATTAATCAGTACAAGGCAAGGGGACATATAGTTAACTTGTAGCCTTGTACTGTACCATACAGTATAGTACACGCCCTTGTAATGTGTACTGAAATATTAGCACTGTAGTTTCCATACACACGAGAAGATTATGGACAATTAAATTATCTTAATGGCCTAATCACTTTTGAATAACTAAATTAATGTGTAGTATATTATCATTCATCTTGCATTTGTTTTCTGACCTGCTACACGAACAATTGACACATTATTTGCGCAATGAATGTATACGATAGCCTAGTTTATGTGTACACCTATATAGTGTTGTTAAATACAATATAATTATGCTCCAGTTTTACCATTGAAACATTTATTTATGCTTATTATGATGTCTGTAAAAAGGGAATGATGAAAATGTGGGTCGACGAACACGTGAGCGTCGATTGTTTACATTGTGAGTTGAACGTATCCATCCAGTTATTATAATTTAGCGATCAGAAATAATATGTGCAAACTATATTATGATTACTTATTTTTAGATAATAGACTCTATTACCGACGGATTATTTTATTTCACGTTGATAATAATTGTATTCACCAGTACTTCAGTCATATTAGAATATTATTATACTTTGGTTGATCAGCATTTGGCATTTGCATCAACTTCAGTATCCGTGAAGACACAGAGGTAGGGTGTCGTTGCGTTCGTTCGGCTGCATTCAAAAGCATTATACACTCGTTATACTTGAAAAAACGACGTGAACATTAACTCATAATGTGTGTGAGGTTGAATTACGGCTGTGTGAAATAGTAGTGGCTAATACCGAAGACTGAGGCTGAGATAAGGTATATAATTCAACCTACTCGGTAAGTTGTGATCATAACCTAAATATTTCTCTCAAAGATTTAACGTTAGAATATTCCATCTAAATTGTTTCAGTAGTGGGGGGAGGGGGGGGTGTTAAATGCTCTCCTACCCCTCACATTGGGTCGGTAAATTGCATGACGTTGCAGAATTCAGCTCTAGGCACGTAAAATAATTATTCCACGTTTTAATTATCAGTTGCTGTCGAAAATTAATAATGGAAAACGAATTCGACGACTTCTAAAACAGTGCTGAAAACTACTAAAAATATAAGAAGGACTTGTAAGGTGCCACAGAAACCAAAATAAAGAAAATTCTGGTGCCTTATGTAATGGTAGCCTAGTGATTTGGACAAAAAGTAAAACAAAAAATAAAAAATGTTGCTCCTAAATTTAAAAGCCGCCGTAAGGTAGCTCAGTGATTCGTATAAGAATGAAGAGCCAAATTAATATAAGGCTTTACTTGCTAGCCTAGTTATTTGTTTAATAATTTAGCGCAAAGAAAATAAAAACATGTAAGGTTGTATTGTACGTAATAGCCTAACGTTAGTGATTTGTACGATAATGAAGTACAGTGAAAATACAAGAATATAACTCGAAGACTATAGATTTTTACTAGAGTGAAGTGGAATAAAAATTTACCCAATAAGGTATTATTACAGAATAACTGGGTTTTTGGCTAGGCTTGAGCAGTATTACCACATTAGGTTAGGTCCTGGAAATTTGCCCCAGTCACTTATGATAGTTTACACTGGTTATACCCGGTAATTTGCCCAGGTTAGGTCCGGTAGTTTGCCCAGGTTAGGTCCCGGTAGTCTGCTGTGGTCTGGGTTATGTTAGGTCAGGTCAGGTCAGGTCAGGTAAGACTAGTTTTCAAATTATGTTTGTAAACAGGGCATATCTCGAAAACGAGGCATTTCCGAGAGAAACACCATAGATGAAAAGTGTCTTAGAATGGTCCAAAATAGTGAATTATGATACTATAATATATACAATATAGTGAACCCAGGTTTTCTGTAAATTTACTTGAAATAAATTCGTATCCGAGTAATTTTTATGATAAGGAATTGCAAAGAAAATACAAGCGTCCGTGTGGTAGCCTAGTGACTTGTGACGTGTATAAGTAAGGTGTCGTCATCTAACTAGCCTAGTGGTGGAGAAAAGAAACAATGCATCCAACACCTCGAAGCTCCAACTAATACGACACAAGTGAACCACCCACCACCATTAAAGCTTCACTTGGTAATCTCGGGGCCTCACAAGTTGCAGTATTAAAAAGCAAGACAACAACAATAGTGGAGTATCAGACAAGACTCACTGTTCCTTGACGAGGCTGGCTGGCTGGGCGTTTGTTTACCTTTCTGGGATCGTCTGGTTGCTGCTACTGTTTGTGTGTTTGTTTATGGCTGTCATGGAATAATTACCAGGTTAGTGTTTGTGTGTGTGTGTGTTCCCTTTTGCTGTGCAGAGAAAGAAAATCCTTAAAGTAAACAGAAGGAAGCAATAGACTAGAAAGGAAAATCCAAGCCAAGTGTGTAAAAATTTAAATATATTTTCTGATGTGTTAGATATTTATTTATTTGTGTGTTTTTGTGTGTTTTGTTTGATTTAGCACTATTATGTCTTTATGTACTACAGTATATACTGAATACTGTGATATGGCAACTATAGGCTATACTTCTTTGTTTTATGTCCTCATTTATCTTTAGGACTCTAGCAGGAGTTTATAATAACGATTTGCACATTTAGGCTACAAGCATAAGCATATGATTATACTATAATTTCCTGAGAAACTTATATTTTATCTGATGATGAAAGAACGGAATAGGAACTACGGCAAGCGCAGGGAGAGTTGAAGAAGGAGGAGGATGGATGAGTTGATGTGTGAGGGATGAGAGGAGGAAGAGAAAAAGATGGGCGAGAAAAAACAAAATGAGGAGTAGAAGGAGGGGGAGGAAGAACAAAATTAGATGGAGGAGGAGGAGGAGGAGGAGGTGAAGGAAGAAAAGAAAAAGAAGGATCAGGAGCAAATCGGAGAAATGGAGGAGGAGGAGGAGGAGGAGGAGGAGGTGGAGAGGAAGGAACAAAGGCAGACGGAGGAAACTTAGTGGTAGTAAGAAGATGAGAAAGAAGCAGGGAGGAAGACGGGGAGTAAAAGAGACCATAAAGGAATGCGTGGAGGAAGAGAACGTGAGTGAAAGTGAGGGAAGATGAGTTACGACCGAGACGATGCCCTCCAGTATAGCCTAGAAGTAGTATGTACAGTCGTGGTCACAAAGTTCCGTCGCCTCTGTCGCATGAGTAAGGGGAGAACCTGTTTTTTTTAAATCAATTGGAGGGCTACCGGTATTGAATCCTCCAAACGATGTCCCCCCAAAAAACCCAGAATCCCTATTAGTAACATTGAGGTGATTTGTTTCCTCGTTAGGCTAAATTGGAGGAATCAAGAACCCTCCAATTTACCCATAGCGGTGGTCCATGGTGGTGGTGGACGCTGAGAATTGTGTGTGTGTGTGTGTTTGTTTGTCGTGAATGGGAAGTTGCTTGTTCCTTCTGACCGTGGTGTTTGTGGTTTACAGTCCAGCACAAGATATTAGAGTCACGTCTCTCACGACAACACACATTATTCATCAGGGGAGATTCTCTTCTTGTTGGTATTTTGGAAGGCTACTGATTCCTCCTTAACTGTGCCAGAAAACAGACCCCCTTGAATGGTATACTAGGCTATTAGGGGGATCTGTTTTGTGGCATAGTTTGGAGGAATCAGACACCTTCCAATTCACTAAAAAAATTAATCTTCCCTTGAGAGTTCGCCATTCTAGCGGAGAGGCGACTGAACTTTAACTCACGACTGTACAGTATACGGAATGGTCACGTAGGAGGAGGAAAATATCTCAAGCGAGAGAGAGAGAGAGAGAGAGAAAAAAGAGAGAGAGAGAGAGAGATAGCATGACAAAATATCAGAAAAAAATTGTTAAATGAAAGGAAATGGAATAAGGAGAAAAAACGCACAAGGAAAATATGATAAGATAAATTGATAATATAGAATTACATTGCCAGAAAGAATATAGAATAAAAGAAGCATGAAAATGAGATAAATTATAAAAGAGAGAAGGAAGGGAAGAAAATATAATTATAATGATAAGAAAAAGAGAAGCTAAAACTACGATGGAAGAAAAAGGAGGACTAGGAAAAGCTAAGATATATAATGATGAGGGAAAGAAAAGCAAAAACAACGATGAAAAATGAAGAAAAACGAGGAAAAAGAAGAAGAAAAATGAGGAAACACTAATAATGATATATAATGATGAGAGAAAAAGAGAAAGAAAAGCTAAAACAACGATGGAAAAAGAAGAAAAACGAGGAAAAAGAAGAAGAAAAATGAGGAAACGTTAATAATGATATATAATGATGAGGGGAAGAGAGAAAGAAAAGCTAAAACAACGATGGAAAAAGAAGAAGAAAAATGAAGAAACGCTAATAATGATATATAATGATGGGGGAAAAGAGAAGCTAAAATAACGATGGATGGAAGGAAGAATGAGGGAGGGGAAGCCATGGAGGGTGGAAAGTGGAAACTACTCTTGAACAATACCATACATCACTGGTTAGGTTCACCACTAATCATTAAACACTTTTGTAACCTCAGTTCTTATCACTCCTGTAAGTCGGTCAGTCCCCTCTTCCTCCTCGTGTGTGTGTGTGTGTGTTTGTGTGTGTGTGTGTTTGTGTATGTGTGTCTGTGTGTGTGTGTTTGTGTGTGTGTGTATGTGTGTTTCCTTTCGTTCAAGTTCCATTAATCTTTTTTCTCTTCCATTTATTTTTATTTTTTCCTTCAACACCCCATCATTTGTTATGTTCTCCATGGGGCTTCTTTCTTTCTTTCTTCCTTCTGTTCTTCCATTCTGTGCAAGGTATAATTTGGAGAAATCGATAACTCGCAAAGAATTATCCTACCTACACTAAAAATTATTATTATATGGTCTGAACAATTATTTTATGAATATATATTTATATACAAAAGGAAAATAAACATGATTATCAGTGGCATGTATTTATAATTAATATATATGTATATATTTATATAATATATATATTTTTTTTTTTTTTTTTTTTTTTTTTTTTTTTTTTTTTTTTGTCATGCTCAGCCCAAAAAGAAAATAAATCCTATGACGACTCTCTCTTCCATGTGGCCCTTGAATGAATTAACCAAAGGCAGTTTGACATTTCGGTCCCGTAAATATTTTCTAATCTAGTGATGTATTTTTTGAACCATGGAAAAAGGAAAAAATATATATCCTCTCTCTGTCTTGGGCTTTTACATCCATCATCAATGGAGTGAAGCAGGTGTGGGATATGTGTGTGTGTGTGTGTGTGTGTGTGTGTGTGTGTGTGTGTGTGTGTGTGTGTTTCCGGTATGGTTGGGGAAGAGGTTCGACTCAGGTGGATGAAGAACTAGCCTGAGGGAGGAAGGTAGGAAGAGGGAGAGAATGGAGGAGAGGGAGGAAGGTAAAGGAGAGAAAAGAAGGAAGAGAATGGTGGGGGAATGAAATTATAAGAATATGGGGAGTGAAGGAAGGAGGTATAAGGAGGAGTACAAGAAGGAACACAGAAAAGATGTGTGTGGAGAAAATGAGAGAGAGAGAGAGAGAGAGAGAGAGAGAGAGAGAGAGAGAGAGAGAGAGATAAGGAAGGGTCAGGTGTAGGTATGGGTGGTAATGGTGAACAAAAGACTGGTGATTAAACCCTCTGGGAAGCCCTATAGTGGAATGGTGACAAGGCACAGATGTCCCTTCCCTTCCCTTCCCTTCCCTTCCCTTCCCCTCCCCTCCCTTCCCTTCCCTTCCCTTCCCTTCCCTTCCCTTCCCTTCCCTTCCCTTCCCTTCCCTTCCCTTCCCTTCCCTTCCCTTCCCTTCCCTTCCCTTCCCCTCCAACCTAACCTATGGCACCAGTATTTTTATTTCCTTCGACCTCCGTTTATATTTGCTACGTCCTTAGTCGTGGAATGTCGTCCAAATTCCTTTTAAAAGACTAAGTTAGGCACAGAGGAAGTCCTATTTTGCCCACAGGATGGAGGAAAAGCCATGGAATAGCCTAAATAGGAAGGGGACAGTCTGACATTATCGCTCTTTCCATCGGCTTTCTTCATTCATCATTTGTCTTCATTCATCATGTGTATTCATTCATCATTTCCACCCAGCAAGGTCAGTCACGAGCACCACCATTATATACACTGCCATTTACTACCATTATATTCATCTCTGGAAAATCCTCAATTGCACACCCAACTTCTACGTAATGATAGACTCATGTACAGTGAATTATTTACCTGTTTACTTGTACAACTCTTTACTTTTCATCAATCTTCGTACGCATATACTCCACAATAGTTTTTTTTTTTTACTTGGCGAAAATATACAGGCTTCCTCATTTGATTTATTAGATTTCTCGGTCAATGTAATTCAATTCAAGACAAGTTAAACTAAATATTTACGCAACTATAGGTACCGGGTATTAGATAACACCGTAACTTAGAAGGGAACACACACACACACACACACACACACACACACACACACACACACACACACACACACGCACACACAGCAAGGGAGGGAGGTAGATAGGTTTAGGGCAAGGGTTGGATGGTGGTATCTGCCTTGTCATGCCTCTGACATCATAGGTAGAGCTGAGAATACATCCTTTACCTTTCCTTCCTTTCCTCTTTATCATCCAGTCACCGTCTACGACCTTTGATAATGTAACACCTTGCCGCAAGAGGGATATATTTACAGCATTAGGTACAACAACAATCAAATAACCACCAACACTTTCCTTCCATCGTGCAAATAAATCACTATCATATCAAAATATAATCATACAACACCTTAAATCAACTCAACCCCCTCCTATTATTATGAGATGTTGTAAAATCATACACGTGTTGTTCTTTATTAGCAAGATATTTACTACGATGGAAGGAAAGTGTTATTTGATTGTGGCTGTACACGCACCCACGGACTAATTTATTAATTTATTATTTAATTTATATAAGTAGCCTAAGGTATTGACG
>JAWZYT010006807.1:37500-49342 GCA_034508575.1 Petrolisthes manimaculis
TAAACAGAATATCAAACATTTGATTACACAAATAAACAGAATATAAAACATTTTATTACACACATTTAAATAACTCAAAAATTGTAATAAGCATCATCCATAATCTTGCACACTTCATCTCGCAAAATTTGTGAGCTGTATGAACCGACAAGAACTGATTATGAGGCTTTGAACGAGAGGGAAGGAGATAGAGAGGAGAGACAGCAAGCAAGGAAGAAAGAGAAAGAAAGAGAGACGGTGGAAAATTTGACCTGAAGTGCCTGGTGGTTAAAACAGATAGATATAATATTATACAGTAGCCTATACCGAGTAGGAAAACCAGCGAAAGAAAAGGACCAGCGAAAGAAAAAAAAAAGTATCCCCCAAAATGATTCCAATACAGCAAGCCTGGATACAACAAAGTTAAGATTGTGACTGTACACAGAAACGGAAAACAAACCAGCCAGCGAAAGATAGAGTACAATCAAGTGTCAGTGATATGGTAAATCAGAGTAATGGTTGTTTGTGGTCTGAGGAAGAGTGACCAAGGCAGGAGTGTGAAGAGACTAGAGGCATTAGTTTGGGAAGTTTAAGTGTAGCCGTATCATCGGAAAGACACACCATGCACTCTCTCTCTCTCTCTCTCTCTCTCTCTCTCTCTCTCTCTCTCTCTCTCTCTCTCTCTCTCTCTCTCACACACACACACTATATAATTATACTATACGCCTGAGGTAGTTGAAGGTTGATGGTTGTGAATGTTGACAAGTAACAGCCAGTCAGTCAGAGAAAGGAAATGTTTCTTGTGTATTCGTGAGGGTTTGAGTTGATGGTGTCTGTCTGTCTGTCTGTCTGTCTGTCTGTATTTCAGTAGCGTGCACGAGGGAATGACATGTTTCCCTACCTCAGTAATCTTCTGCCTTTTTTTTTTATTTCTCCTATTTTTTGTTTTACTTCATTTTTCTGATTTTTCTGTCTCTTTGTATACGGTACTCGTTTCTTGTGTTCTTCTTGGGGATAGTTTGATGGAGGGGGTCTTAAAGCAGCGTGAATGTGGGACTGACACGCAAGTTTCTCGCTCTCCATAATCTTGGTGTGTGTGTGTGTGTGTCTCTCTCTCTCTCTCTCTCTCTCTCTCTCTCTCTCTCTCTCTCTCTCTCTCTCTCTCTCTCTCTCTCTCTCTCTTTCGTATACTGTAGTAGAATAGTTTGTGTCCAGGCTTAGCATAGACTAGTTCAGAAAAATCAGAAGGAGTTGATCCCTTTCAAGAATGCAACGTGAACCTGAACGGAGTAAATTTGGATCCTGATAATGACGAAGGAAATGTATGATCTCTCGTTCTAGTGTGACATGATAGGCTAAACGAGTTCACCTTTTCTTCGTCCACCCCATTTTCGTCTTTTCTTCTTCGTTCTGTTTCTCGGCCTTCAATGTCAATTTCTCCTCTTCCTTTTTCGTTCTCTTTCTCTTCCTCGTTCTCTCCTCCTCCTGTTTCTTCCTCTCCCCATGCATGCAGTCTTTTAATTCTCCTTCCCCGTCTTCTTGTCTCATATTCCTTCTCTGCCTCCCTCACCCCTTCCTCAGCCAATCCTGTCAGCTCCATACTAACACACATATACAGTATTTTGTTTACATGACTCTCTTGGCCCTTCACGCAACTTTGCTGTCCTCATTCCGCTTTATATCTGTTACGTGTATGCTTGGTGCTACACGACTCACGGCCCCATCAATTCCTGTCTCATTCGTCGCGCGTGCTCGCTCACCCACTTACAACTGAGGCATTATTAGACCAAGTATACGTATAGTACAATACAGTTGCCCAAGGAAATACTGCAACCAAATTTGGTGGTGTGTGGCAATATCTGGCAGCTGCTCCAAAGTAAACACTCGTATTTTATCAATGGATCACTCAGAACCTAAATTTGTAAGGGCAACTGTACGTCCAGTCAGATTCTAAAGTCATGTATGTCCAGTGTCGAGTGTATATATTGATATGTTGAGGTACCGTAGTGCTTCCCCTTCGTCTGCTCTGATAATACCATACACTGATCCATCGTACCATCGTATTCTGTACACCCCTCGCCCCCTAACCATCACGGTCCATGATTTAATTTCTTGGTTTCTTTCTGGACACGGACGCTGAAGGACATGAGCGGCTGCAGGAGGGAGCGGAAGGATATGGGAATAAATCACCTGAGGCGTGAGAAAACCAGGTTCCTCCCAAGCCTTCCGGTTTCCTGTTGTGTCTCCCCTGTCCCCCCACCCCACCCCACCCCTGCTACTCACCTCTTACCTACCTACCTTCCTACCTACGTACTGTACCTACTCTGCCTCACCTTTCCCTCTCCCTTCCTCTTGCCTTCCACCCTTCTTCCCTTGCTCCATTCTCTGCTCCATTCTTTCAATTCTGGTTTTCTCCTTTCTTCCCTTTCTCCTACTCTTCCTCTTTTATTTCCTTCTCTTTCTTCCTTCTACTCGTCCACTTCTATTTCTCCTTTCCTTCCTCCCTTCCTACCATCCTCGTTTATTTACTCCATTCTCTTATTCCTTCTATTCTTTTTCTCTTCCTCCCTTCCTCCATTCTCATCTCTCTTCCTCAGCCTGTCCCCCTAACCAACCAAAGAACCGACCAACCAACCAACCAAGTTAATAATATACCGTATAATTATAGCTTTGACGGTGAGACCCTTGGAAACTCAGCACACACAGAGAACTTCATCCATAGTTCATGTTGCTATTGTTGTTGTTGTTGTTGTTGTTGTCGTTGTCGTCAGTATTATAGGAGGAGTAGCCTAGCCTAAAGGAGGGAGGTTACCACAATGACTCGTGGTTGGTTGCAGAGTACGAGTATAATGTAGACGGTTCATTTTTTTTGGACCCCATGCAGAAGCCTACACACACACACACACACACACACACACACACACACACACACACACACACACACACACACACACACACACACACACACACACACACACACACACACACACACACACACACACACACCCACACCTACCTATTTACCTTTTGTCTAACTACTTCTATATACCTATCAGCCTACCTACCTACCTACCTACCTATCTACTGGTCCATATGTCACTGTTGTAAGGAAGGCCTCAAACCTCACCTCACCTCGCCTCGCCTCGCCTCTCCTTCCCTACACCACTCACTTCGCCCCATACCATCCATCTTCATCTCAGCGGTGTGTGAGACAACCTACTTATGATCAACCATAGATATATGTATTCTCACCTTCAGAGAGGAATTTGGTACATAGCCTAGTCATCATAGGTATATTTACATGTATTATACTGTATATATACGTGATATATATGTATACACTATACGTATTATATCATAGACATGTATGGGAGTGGAGGTTGGGGAAGGGGGCGGGAGGAGATGTGGGTATGTTGTATTATCATTGTTTTGGGCGCCTTTTCGGACCCGAGGTAGGCTCTTTTCTCCCTTCAACCTTTCCTCAATCATATTTTCTTTTGTTTCATATTTTTTTTTTCTTGTTTGCTGTCCTTCCTCTCAGCCTCATTCAATATTTTGACTACAAGGTGGTCTTTCTGGGTCTTGACAGTTTTCTTTCTTATTTCTGAAGGTCATAATTATTATAAGCTATACTCTATTACTTTGACGGGAATCTGTGCATTTTTTCCCAGGAATATAAGAAAGAATAAGTAAATAAACCACATACTAGGCTATACTTAAGGAGTTATGGAAGAGAGAAGAGGAGGAACGAGAGAGAAGACGGAAGTGGTTAGCCTAGTCGAAATATGGATAAATAAATAATGTGTGTACACTATACTTAGAGATTATTGAAGAGAAAAGGGATAGAAGAGGGTCCTGGTTGGTTGATTGGTTGATTGGTTGATGATGTTGGTTGATTGGGTGGTGGGTTGGTTGGTTGGTGGATTGGTTGATGATGTTGGTTGGTTGGTTGGTGACGTTGGTTGGTTGGTTGGTGACGTTGGTTGGTTGGTTGGTTGGTTGGTTGGTTGTTTGGTTGGTTGGTTGTTTGGTTGGTTGGTTGGTTGGTGACGTTGGTTGGTTGGTTGTTTGGTTGGTGACGTTGGTTGGTTGGTTGGTGGTGTGTGTGACAAGAGAGGGAAGAGACTCATTACAGGCGGCACCAGCGTAAAGCACGGCTATTACTCCTACCCTTCACTCACACTTTATTATATATATACATACATATACATATATATACATACATATATACATATATATACATACCTACATACATACTGCTACCCTTGACTGACACCTCATAAAATATACATCCAGTTGCCAAAAAAGATATTGCGATAAATCTTGATGGAACTTTAACCATAATAATATCCACAACTATATATTTGTATGGACTATAAGCATGTATAACAGAAGGAAATATACATATCCTTCTGTAATACATACTTATATATATATATATATCCCTACAGACAACTATGGACATTGATATATTTAATGATGTATCAATAGTTGTCGCAATACCTTTTTTTGGCAACTGTACATATTATATACCGGTACTTACATATTATTCAACATACATACATGCTTATTTACAAACGGTACATAAATATATATAATCATACTTTTATACATATAATTTTACATACTTGCATGCATGGTTATATAGGTTACATACATACTATCACGCATACATATAGCCTAATCATAATTACATATAAATACGAAAACTCGACGATATGCACACACACACACACACACACGCAAACTAACACGCAAACAAACTCACACAAACAAACAAACACACACACACACACACACACACACACACACACACACACAAACAAACACACAAACACACACACACACACACACACACACACACACACACACACACACACCAATTTCCCGAGAGAATGGTGAGTAATGTGAACTATAGTCTCTTTACTCACCATTACGACTCATCTTCCAAAATGCCTCTACACTTCCTCACCCATTAAACTATTTTATTATAATGATTTTCATATAATATATATATAATTTTTTTTTCCTTTTTGGATTATTTTTGAGAGAACATCATGCACACCGGAAAAATAATACTGTGTTGAAAGCGTTATCATTATCATCATTATCATTTATTTCCCTTCATCATTATCATCATTATCATCATTTATCTCTCCATCATCATCATCATCATCATCTTTTTTCAAATTTTCCTTCCTCATCTTCATCTCATCCTCATCCTTTCTCCTTCTTCTTCTTCTTTTTTTTCTTTTTCTTCTGCTTCTTCTTTTTCTTCTGCTTCTTCTTTTTCTTCTTCTTCTTCTTATTCTTCTTCTTCTTCGTCTTCTTCTTCGTCTTCTTCTTCGTCTTCTTCTTCGTCTTCTTCTTCGTCTACTTCGTCTACTTCGTCTTCTTCGTCTTCGTCGTCTTCTTCTTCTTCTTCTTCGTCTTCTTCGTCTTCTTCGTCTTCTTCGTCTTCTTCTTCTTCTTCTTCTTCTTCTTCTTCTTCTATTGTTTTGTTTCTTTTTTTGTCCCTCAGCATTCTGTAATCTGAAGTAGACAACGTTTTTTTTTTTTTTTTCTTACTTTATCTTTAACCACAACATTTATTTTTATTTTTCTTACTTTATCTTTAACCACAACATTTTTTTTTATTTTTCTTACTCTATCTTTAACCACAACGTTTTTTTTTTATTTTTCTTACTTTATCTTTAACCACAACGGTTTTTTTATCTTGGTAATAGTATGTATGTATAGACTGTAAGTGTTGGGGAAACGTTTTACATAATTTAGTCTCTGTGTTATCCCCCTTCCTTCCTTCCTTCCTCCCTTGCTTCCTTCCTCCCTTCCCTCCTTCCTTCCTTCCCTCCTTCCTTCCTTCCTTCCTTCCTTCCTTCCTTCCTTCCTTCCTTCCTTCCTTCCTTCCTTCCTTCCTTCCTTCCTTCCTTCCTTCCTTCCTTCCTTCCTGCCTTCCTCCCTTCCCTCCTTCCCTCCTTCCCTCCCTCCTTCCTTCCTTCCTTCCTTCCTTCCTATACATATATGTGCCCTGGCTTATCCTGGTAATAATATACAAGCAGCGTTGGGGAACATTTACATCCACGATTATTGCAACGTTTTCCTTGGTAATGACAGACTAAAGTGTTTGGGGCTAACATTTACATCAATATAAGTGTTGGCGAGGGCAACGTTCACATCACATTATCATCATAGTCAGTTAGGCTATCTCTTTATTTATGGTATGTACTGTACTTATCTCGGCAGCCTAATAGGAGAATGGAAGCGTGTTTAAGCGATTTTTTATATATTTTTTTTCCCCGCGTATAAAATTTTCCCGAGATTTAATAAGACCCAGATGGAATAGTCTGATAATAATAGTGTATTAAATAAACTTCAACCAACCAGCAAGTGTAAGACAGAATAAGCCCCTTGTATTTGGTTCATTGGTTGGCTACTGTACTTACGTCTGTTGATTCCAAATGTCAACAACAACAACAAGATCTGGAGACTTATTTTACGAGCACCTGCAAGTTAGTGTAAGACAGGATAGGCTAGGTGTTGCAATTGGTTCACTGGTATAGGCCTATCTGATGATGATTTGATAAAGTATCTACGGAATTATTGATCGTGACTGTAGCCTATACGTACTAGCCTATTAGTCATAAGAATTCATACGATATACACACGCTGTTGGTTTCGATTTTTTTTTTACAACATCCTGTAAATGTATGACTATGTAACTAACTGATATACAACATTATTATTAGGATTGTCAAAAAAAACAAAACAAAAAACCATCGTTACACCTTCTGCGCGATACAAAATAAGAGATGAGGCCGCAACATACACATGCAGTGATACCAATGCGAGAAGAAGGCTGTTATCAAAAACCTTCATTCGTGGTATCATTTTGTATCGCGCAGAAGGTGTAGGCTAACGATAGTGTTTTTTGTTTTTGTTTTTGTGTGTTCAGTCACAAAGTCACTTAGTAGACTACTCATTGCAGTACTTCCAAAATAATGACCACTAGGGCCTATTTACCTTTAAGGGGGAAGGACAGTGTTGACAAATATGGAGCAACGGATGCCTCCAAACTATTCCAAGCAACAGGACGCCTTTATATGTGTCCATCTGGTCCTGTTTCCTGGCATATTTTGGAGGGATTAAAGGCACTCCAATGTACCAAAAGTATACCTACTCTCCCCTTAATCCTGTGTAAGAATTCCTGTGGCCAATTGTACACACACATATACATAGTCATTATCCTTTGCTGTGCTATGTACCACTTCAAAGGAGGTGTGTGTTGAAGAGAGATAGCCACGTTGAAAGAGAGAGATAGCCACGTTGAAAGAGAGAGATAGCCACGTTGAAAAAGAGATATAGCCACGTTGAAAGAGAGATAGCCACGTTGAAAGAGAGATAGCCACGTTGAAAGAGAGATAGCCACGTTGAAAGAGAGAGATAGCCACGTTGAAAGAGAGAGATAGCCACGTTGAAAGAGAGATAGCCACGTTGAAAGAGAGAGATAGCCACGTTGAAAGAGAGATAGCCACGTTCAAAGAGAGAGATAGCCACGTTCAAAAAGAGAGATAGCCACGTTGAAAGAGAGATAGCCACGTTGAAAGAGAGATAGCCACGTTGAAAGAGAGAGATAGCCACGTTGAAAGAGAGATAGCCACGTTGAAAGAGAGAGATAGTCACGTTGAAAGAGAGAGATAGCCACGTTGAAAGAGAGAGATAGCCACGTTGAAAGAGAGAGATAGCCACGTTCAAAGAGAGATAGCCACGTTGAAAGAGAGAGATAGCCACGTTGAAAGAGAGAGATAGCCACGTTGAAAGAGAGAAATAGCCACGTTGAAAGAGAGATAGCCACGTTGAAAGAGAGATAGCCACGTTGAAAGAGAGATAGCCACGTTGAAAGAGAGATAGCCACGTTGAAAGAGAGAGATAGCCACGTTGAAAGAGAGAAATAGCCACGTTGAAAGAGAGATAGCCACGTTCAAAGAGAGAGAGATAGCCACGTTGAAAGAGAGAGATAACCACGTTGAAAGAGAGAGATAGCCACGTTGAAAGAGAGAGATAGCCACGTTGAAAGAGAGAGATAGCCACGTTGAAAGAGAGATAGCCACGTTGAAAGAGAGATAGCCACGTTGAAAGAGAGAGATAGCCACGTTGAAAGAGAGAGATAGCCACGTTCAAAGAGAGAGATAGCCACGTTGAAAGAGAGAGATAGCCACGTTGAAAGAGAGAGATAGCCACGTTGAAAGAGAGATAGCCACGTTGAAAGAGAGAGATAGCCACGTTCAAAGAGAGATAGCCACGTTGAAAGAGAGATAGCCACGTTGAAAGAGAGATAGCCACGTTGAAAGAGAGAGATAGCCACGTTGAAAGAGAGAGATAGCCACGTTGAAAGCAGCAGTGGTCAGGGGGAGAAACCTTTACGACACTCACTGATTATAGCACTTATATCTATGATGCCGTGACCGTCTTCATTATGAGCCTCTTCCTGTGTGATATCAAGTCTTCCTCTATGATATGCATTACTCTTTTGATGGTGGATCATTTTTCTTACTTTGTAGCATTGCAGCAACTCCCACAGTTTATGTCTGGCTTATTTTTTAAAGTAATGTAATGTAAATCTGACAAGTTACAACAAAATTCTGATAAAGGAGACAGTAAACTACAGTCTATTTACCTTTTCTCACTTAAAGTCTTGACATAATAACAGACACGTAAGTACTGTAAGTACAGCCACAATCAAATATCCACCTACACTTTCCTTCCATCGTATTAAATATCTTGGTAATAAAGAACAACACGTGTATAATTTTGCAGCACCTTATGACAATAATCGAGGGGGTTGAGTTGACGTAAGGTGCCATATGATTATATTTTGATATGATACTGATTTATTGGCATGATGGAAGGAAAGTGTCGATAGTTATTTGATTGTGGCTGTACAGTCGCCAGTATTGCCACGTGGTACAGTACAGTACACATATTCAGAGATGTAGCACAACTGTGATTATTTAGCTCGAAACAATCTACATGTGTGAGTTAGAGTAGCCTAGGCCTATCCTCGATACACTGTAGCATATGAAGTGAAATTTATTGCTTAATTAAGGAACTGAATCTCTCATGTGAGCCTTTGTAGTACGCGGCAGTGCTGGGGACTTTACACTGGGAAGTTGTGTTCTGATCTCCTGGTACGATTATTCGCATCCAGGCCAAATTGGAAGGTTTACTACGGTAGCTATGTTGTGTGGAGAAATACAGGGACACAACTTTTGACCGTGACTGTACATAATTGATACTGTAGTTGAGTGGAGAGAGTAGATAGAATAGACAGGTGAAGAAATAGAGGAAGGTAAAGAGAAATAGAACTAAGGAAATGGGCAGACTGACAGACAAACAAATAGAGAGAGAGAGAGAGAGAGAGAGAGAGAGAGAGAGAGAGAGAGAGAGACCCACCCACCACTGTAGGGTAGGCGGTAATTGGAAGGAGTCTGATTGCTTTCTTGCCTGACTTAGCTTTGGGTGTGTCTGTAAAAAGCAAACCAGACTACACCACCTACTCCTAACCGGTACCTCCTCCTTTCCACTCCTTCTTCCTCTCCTCCATCTCACGTCTTCCTTTCCACTTCTCCTTCTTCTTCCTCTCATCTTTACTCCTTTCCTCCATCTCACGTCCTCCTTTCCACTTCTCCTCCTCCTTCCTCTCATCTTCCCTCCTTTCCTTCACCTCACTTCTTCCTTCTTCCTCCTCTCCTCTACCTCACTTCCTTCTTCCCACTTCTCCTACTTGTTTCTTCTCTCATCTTCCTCTCAAATCTTATCTTCCCATCTCCCATTTCCTTCACCTTTCATTTCTCCTCCCTTTTCCTCTACCTCTCTTTCTCCTCCACCTCTCCTTTCTCCTCACATTTCCTCTACCTCTCCTTTCTCCCTTTTCCTCCACCTCTCCTTTCTCCTCCCTTTTCCACCACCTATCCTTTCTCCTCACATTTCCACCACCTCTCCCTTCTCCTCCCTTTATCACCACCTCTCCTTTCTCCTCCCTTCTCCACCACCTATCCTTTCTCCTCCCTTTATCACCACCTATCCCTTTTTCCACCATCACCACCACCAGCTCCTCCTCCACTTCGTTCTTCACCTTTTGGTCTGAGATTTTCCCACGTTACAGGTTCACAGGTGTCAGCTTTTTCCCTCGTACCCTCGTCTCCTCTTCTCTTCCTTCAAGGCAACAACAACAACAACAAGGCAAACAATCCAGCAATCAAGAGCCTAATTGTATCCCAGTGTCAAGCAAGAAAGTGGGTAACAACAACAAGGCTCCATATAGCACTTAACATCATCCTACATGCAGTCGTTACGTGTTGTTATTGTTGTAGTTGTTGTTGTTGTTGTTGGTGTTGTTGTTAAAGGGTTTATTTTGTTTTTATGTGTGAATGTCTAGAGCCTTTCGTCTCGTCTGTGGATTCCCTCACCTTTAATATGTAGATCCATTTCTGTCCCTTTCTTTCTCCCCTTTCATATGTGGACGCCCCCTTTCTCATTAACTATGTGGATGACCCCCCCCCACCCCTCCCTACCTTGGCTCCCTCTTGCCCTCTTTTTGCTCCCTCTTGCCCACTTTTCGCTCCCTCTTTCGTCCTTCCCTCAACCCTCAACCCTTCCCTCGAGTCAAGAATTTGCCAGGATATGCAGTGTCCCTCGTTAGGTTACTCGGCGGTGCTTACATTATCCTCGGTCCCATTTGTGGTAGAAGATAGAGGAAAAACTTTTAATAGCTTTCTTTCCATCAGGAGGGGAGGGTTCAAAGTCGGGGCGCCGTTCACAGACACTTATAAAATCCTTGGAGTCCCCGTCCTTCTGCCTCCAAAGAAAACGGGAAGTGGGAAAAAAAAACTAGACAGAGTTGAGATGAAGTGAACGCAAACATCCTGGAAAATGAGAGAGAGAGAGAGAGAGAGAGAGAGAGAGAGAGAGAGAGAGAGAGAGTGAGTGAGATTACCGTAGATTTTGGACTAATGAAAATAATGGTGCAGGCAGCCAGGCCATGTGTAGACCATCTGTATCCTAGTTGTGTTGTAAATATAGTGCAAGAAAAAGTTGGTTAGTAGTAGGTAGTAGTAGTAGGTGATAGTGGTGATTGTGGAAAGAGTAAATGTTTGTAAGTATAGTGCAAGGTTGGTTAGTAGTAGTAGTAGTAGTAGTAGTAGTAGTAGCAGCAGCAGTAGTAGGTGATGGTGGTTGTGGTAGGAGTAGGTAAATGTTTTTCTCATTGTCTCCTCTGACCCACTGTACACTTTCACACTGTAGACCTATCCACGGCCACTAGAGGTCAGTGTAAACGCTTGGCCTCTGCATGGTGCTGTATACGATGCCTAGGCTATGTACCGTAGAGTTTCCTTCATCCAAACATGGAGCATAAAAATAAAACAAAACATATTTGGCAAACAACTTATGTGATTAAAGTGACCTCAGGTATGTGTGTGTGTGTGTGTGTGTGTGTGTGTGTGTGTGTGTATGTGTGTGTGTGTATACTGTGTTGTGTTAGATGTAGGCTTATGTGTGTGCACGTGAATCTCTGTATATAGCGTTAGTGGCTAATAATAATAATTGTGTTTGATCTCGACAACTCCAAAGACACTGGAGTCACCGTGGGAGCCTAACCTTCCTGAATACATTACAGTGGGAACCTGTACTGACAAAAAGAGTAGAGATGCAACAAGAAGGAAGGCTGGGAGTGTGTGTGTATGTGTGTGTGTGTGTGTGTGCATGGGAGAATCTCTGGGACGTACTGTTAAGGGAGTAGAGAGAGAAGGAGGGTCACACGGAGTCCTCGATGGGAAGACGTCTGTTCAAAGAAAAACACCGAGTC
>JAWZYT010006808.1:5000-25371 GCA_034508575.1 Petrolisthes manimaculis
AATTGTGGTTCATATCAAACCTTTTACTTAGAGGACAAAGTATAAGATAAATTCTGTCTCAGCATCAGTGGATAATTACAATCACATTAACATTCGAAGGGAGTTACATGAGTAGTTCCAAATCACCCTATTCATATGTCCTATAATATGATTCTTATGATGATTATTATTATTACTATTACTATTATTATTATTATTACTATTATTATTATTATTATTACTATTATCATTATTATTATTATTATTATTATTATTATTATTATTATTATTATTATTATTATTATTATTATTATCATTACAATAGACCAGAAACACAAAGCTAGAAGACCTCATCCCCATGAATCCCTATATTTGACATTGGTTGGAGGGTATAACAGGAAGTGGAGAATGAGACAGACATCAGTGTATATCTTGAACATCGTCACTTTGCTACATGAATGAATTACTATATTATATTCTGTAACACATTCGTTGCAATTGAGTCAAAGCTTTAGTTATCAATATACAGGTTACCAATTACAATATTATGAGATGTGTTTGTGCAGAATTTTATACAATATATTTATGTCAAGTACAATTTGGAATGGTGTTTATGAATGTGAATATACACTTAGCTTCCTTTTATCAGTTCACACACACACACACACACAACCTTCTCTCTCTCTCATTATCTCTCTCTCTCTCTCTCTCTCTCTCTCTCTCTCTCTCTCTCTCTCTCTCTCTCTCTCTCTCTCTCACACACACACACACACACACACACACCTTCCCCTAATCTACTTATCAGCCCGACCTTCATCCCTCACCTCGCCCCCAAAATCTTCTCTCAAAATCTTTCAATATTCCTTCCTCATCCTCTCCACCCCCACACTCACTCGACTTTTCCACACCTTAAAGATCCCTCACACCCACTGCTCCCTCCACACCTTACCCACCTTACCATTCCACTTCAGCTTCTCCCTATACAGTAATCCCATATTCAGTCCTCTCCCAATTCCTTCCCCTCACAACTCCCTAATCTACCTCTCACGTTATCCCTCTCTCCCCACTTCGACTCCCACATCCCTCCCTCTCTGTCCCTCTCCCTTCCTCGGCGTCCTCTCTTCCTCACCAAGCCAGACAACCAACCACCAGCATCCCGTCTCTCTCTTTTTCCCTCTCCCCCTCTCCCAGTCACCCTCCCTCACCTCTCCCAGTCTGCCAGCGTCCTCTCTTTCTAACTTACATAGCCCCCAGTCCAACTACCATAACTCTCTCTCTCTCTCTCTCTCTCTTTTCATAGCTGTATCTATCTATTAACCTGTCAATGTTTCTCCCTATCTATTTTGTTTTTCACTCAAATCACATGTACATAATATTAATTTCAACTCTTCTCCATCCTTATACTCTAAAAGTCGAAGTAATTGTTCTATATACACACACAGTTCATAATATTTAAGGTTAACAAACTCTACGATAGGCAAAAATGTATCAAGGCAAACATGAACAAATGTCCACTTACCCACATACTCTGTACTCACCTTCCCCCCCCCCCAACCCCTTACCCACATATGAGGTACCCCCCCCCTCACACCCATCCTAATAATATTATGTAGTATCCTCATTCACACCTCCATACTTATCCCATCCACACCCACCTACACCCATATCATGTACCTCCACCCTCACCCACATACTGTAGTTACCCCCATCCACATAGTGTAACAAATCCACCCACATACGTACCAAGGCAGGAAGGAGGAAGGTAGAGAGGGAGGAAGAAAGGTAGAGAGGGAGGAAGAAAGGTAGAGAGGGAGGAAGAAAGGTAGAGAGTGACGAAGTGAGATACGCATGAAAGGATAGAGGTAGGAAGGAAGGTAGAGAAAGAGGGAGGGAGGAAGGAAGGTAGAGAGGGAGGAAGGAAGGGAGAAAAAAAGGGGAAGTGAAAGAGGAAGGAAGATAGGGAGAGAGAAAGGAAGGTAGACAGTGAGGAAGGTAGAGAAGGAGGTAGGCTAGGAGAGAACTAGAAGGAAGGGAGAGGGGCAGGAAGGAAGGGTAGGAAGGGAGAGGGGAAGGAGTGTAGAGAGGGAGGGAGGATGGGAGAGAGGAAGGAAGGAAGAGAGAGAGGAAGAAAGAGAGGAAACAAGGAAGAACAGAGAGGGAGGAAGGGAAGATAGCAAGGAAGAGAGAGAGAGAGAGAGGAAGGAAAAGAGAGAGAAAGAAAGAGAGAGAGGAAGGAAAAGAGAGAGTGAGAAAGGACAGAGAGAAAGAGAGAGGAAGGACAGAGAGAGGAAGAAAGAGAGAGAGGAAGGAAGAGAGATAGCAAGGACAGAGAGAGAGAGGAAGGAAAAGAAAAAGAGAGAGTGATAAAGGACAGGAGTGAGGTAGGATGGGGAAGTGAGCACCTTTCATTGATTTTCCTAAAGGTGAGATGACAGTCCACAGGTTTTGCTTAGTAACTCCACCTGTTGCCGCCCTATATACCTTATGTGGCGCCTGTGTTTGACCATGTAGTCCTGTCCACTCCTCCTCCTCCTCCTTCTCCCCCTTACGACCTTCATACCTACCCCTGATTCCTGTGTGTCCTGTAGTCCCTTCCTTGTTTGTTTTGTTGTCCTGTGTGTGTGCGTGTGTGTGTGTGTGTTTGTCTCTATCTCTCTGTGTCTTTCATTTCTTCTCTCTCTCTTTCTGTGTCTCTCTTTTTTTTCTCTCTCTCTTTCTGTGTCTCTCTTTTTCTCTATCTATCTATCTATATATCTATCTCACCTCTCCCACCTATTGTATCCCCCTCCCCCCTCCCTCTCCATGTCCTATTTAACCCCCTCCCCCCTACGTGCTCCCCCTCTCTCTCTCTCCCTGACCTACATTATATCACATAGTTTACCCTACTTCTCCCCTCCCTCCCTCTCTCCCTCCTTTTGACCTGTCCCCACTCACCTTCCCTCTGTGCCTACCCCCCTCCCCCACCCCCCTTCCCAACTCCCCCCACCTAATCCCTCTCCATGTTCCATTTCCCAGCGTCCCATCCTTTCTTTCTTTATTTCTTTCACCTGTGCGTCCTTCCATATCCACCACGAAAATTTTCAGAATCTTTATCCAGCGAACATTTAGATATTTCTGATGAACATAAAAAGGTACCAGAATACAGATACACTCATTGACATACACACACTGATCACACACACACACACACACACACACACACACACACACACACACACACACACACACATACACACACACACACACACACACACAGCCTGCTTCAGATTTCGGGCTTTGAATCTGGTTGGCTAGATTTGATAGTTAGCGAGTGAACCTAAATTACTTACCCTTCACATATCAAGGAAGGAAGGAAGGAAGGAAAGAAGGAAGGAAGGAAGAAGTAGTAGGTGATGGATGCCAAGATAAACTGACTGACTGACTGACTGACTACCTTCGACCTTCCTTCCGTCCCCAGCAACAAATATAATTACAGACTCTTACAACTCGGGGACACTCCAACACAACAATAGTTCCTTTCACCTTCACATCTGCTTTACACTAATTAGCTTATTAATGAACCCAAATGGTACACACTGACTCGAGGTTTATTTTGATGTATGCTAATTTGGGCACCTCTCATATATACAAGGTTTAGCTGGAGATAGCAATAAGGTCATTAATCCTTACAAACACCTCTAATTGCCAGTTAGTGATGTTGTATGTATGTATGTATGTATGTATGAGTATATCACCTGTGAGGGATCGTTAACCCTTCAAACAACGTCTGTCTGTATGTTATTTCCTTAATTAACACCAGTTGATGCTACTTCATAATACGGTACAAATATCTGCTTCATAATATGGTACAAATATCTACTTTATATATGGTACAAATATCTACTTCATATATGGTACAAATATCTACTTCATGCATGGTACAAATATCTACTTCATATATGGTACAAATATCTACTTCATATATGGTACAAATATCTACTTCATAATATGGTACAAATATCTACTTCATAATATGGTACAAATATCTACTTCATAATTTATTATATGGTACAAATATCTACTTCATAATATGGTACAAATATCTACTCCATATATGGTACAAATATCTACTTCATATATGGTACAAACATCTACTTCATAATATGGTACAAATATCTACTTCATGCATGGTACAAATATCAGGAACTGCTACAATGTCCCACAGAAACAATAACAAAAGTTTCACGACCCAAAAGTTTGAAATGTCAACATCAAACCAAACAAAAAGGAGAAAAGTTGATCAGAGGTTTTGTGACCCTTACTCTCCTTGCCAGATGTTTTTTTTTTAATGTTGAGAGACAGGATGTGAGTGGGTGAAGATTATTGAGAGTGAAGAGAAACCTAATCTTTTAAAGAGGTATATTATGGCACATTGTTTTGGGTGGTAAATCTGGAGCAAAATGATTCCTCTAGAGTCTATACTATTCCAGGCAACAGGAAGGATACCATTATTATTATTATTATTCATGAGAGTGTGTTTCCTGGCATACTTTGGAGGAATCAAGGCACTCCAATCTTTCAGAAGTATACTCTCCCCTTAAAATAAAACAATAAACCCATTAAAGTTTACCTTGTTGTGCTGATTGTTGCATTGTCTGTGTTCGTGTTCCTAGGGACAATAACGTGGGCCTTTTGTCTGGAGGAGGGACCACCATTTTCATATCCTCACATTGTTACGTACGAGTAAATAGAATAATAAATGACACGTGAAACATTACGCAGACCAAAGCTAATTTGAATTTATTTGGATACGAAGAATTGCCGTAATAAAATACAAACTTTTTTTTTTTATATTTCAATAAGCTGAATTCAATGAAACAATAAAATGTGGACACTTTGTAGTTCCTAAAAGTTATTATTTTTGACAATGAGTTTTGCCCTCTGTGACACGAGTGGACAACGCCAACCAAACCAACATATAACTGTGAACTTGTACAATCTATCGTAGCATTCATTCATTCTGTTATCCAGAAAGCGTATCAGACTACCTTGAAGACCAATTTTCATGTTCAATATTATAGTAAAATAAATATATGTGGTCGAAATATTGGAAGGAAGGCCACCACCTATTTATCCATCTATGCCTGATAATGAAATAAAATAAAGGAATCAATATCATTCACTTTGACAACAACCGAACATCTCCTAAATAAAATTATATTCATCAATGTAGTAATGAGTGAGTATTGTGGTGGTGAAATTTGGCACTTAATCCATTGTTTCCCCACATTACCGAGTGTCAGGGAATGGACAGCACTCTGGCAAAACTTTATGACATTTAGTGGCGTCACATCGTTCACTTGCAAATCAAATGAATTTTTTATTGCCTCGTGATTGAAGTGATTGGTTTCTTTATACGAGTGATTGATTGGTTTGTATGAGGGAGGATTATATTATATTGCCTTCCTCTTCCTACTTCCTCGTTTACAAATATCATAACAATTAATATGACATCCACGTTAATTAATCCTACAATATAATTATCTACCCATTACATTATAAAAATATTCATTATTGATTATGACTTCACTAATTAGCGTAAAGAAAGAAATGATACAGCATCACATACACACACACACACACACACACACACACACACACACACACACACACACACACACACACACACACACACACACACATACGCACACACACACACGCCATTAAAAATTCCCGACCCCGTTTTGATGGCAATATCCAGGATGCAACAAAATAATTAACTCAAACTACGTAGGGGTGAAAAAATTCTGTGTGTTCGGTATTACAACATTGCCTCGCCCACCACATTATTAAAGCAGAACCTAGCAAAGCTCCTCTCTCTCTCTCTCTCTCTCTCTCTCTCTCTCTCTCTCTCTCTCTCTCACACACACACACACACACACACACACACACACACACACGCCACTCACTCCTCAATAATTCCTGGTTACGTCTGTCTGTCCCTCGTGGGGTGCATAACAGAGGCAGGTTAGCAATTCTCACTCTGGGTAGCAAAGGTGGTTTCTAACTCATTGTTATTTCCACCACTGAGATAGATATGGTGGATAAGGAAAGATTAGTGTTAGAGATAGATAGAAAATAGTGTAAGTTAATCCAGATATGACCTCAGGAAGAGATTTGAAGGTAGGGAAAAAAGCTATAGAGGTAAATATAAAACCCAAGACAGATATATATAACTTTACTCGCCTGGAGAAGTCAGTCCAGATATATATACACAGAAATAGGTGTGTTGGTAGGAAGGAAAGCTAGAGGCAAGAAAAGACACGAAAACAGAAATAGCTCACACGTACGGAGACACACCGATAGAGGGACAAATAAACACACAGAAAAGGAGGGAAGAAGAGACGATCCCAAGCCCACTAAACCTTTTGAAGTGTTAACACCACTGACACACACACACACACACACACACACACGTCAAACTGAGACTTGTGTATCCTCAACAGCATTAGTAAGCTGCCCTCTCTCTCTCTCTCTCTCTCTCTCTCTCTCTCTCTCTCTCTCTCTCTCTCTCTCTCTCTCTCTCTCTCTCTCTCTCTCTCTGAGGCTTGAACTGCTACCATTTCTAAGTGTAGCGTGGGTTTAATACCGTCTTTGTCAGTCAGGTACATATATCAACTACCTATATAAACAGATTTATTAACATGAAAAACTATTAATTATATAATAAATAAAACCATTCTATGTATCCAATAATAAATTTGTATTTTCTCTCTTCTCATCATTTCAGATCTCCAGTATTATCCAAAACACACTACAGCTTCTCAGCGAACTAGTCAGCAACCCAGACAACGGTACCCACGAGAACCAACGAGAGGTCAAGATACCCAACCACAGTCATGTATCGGGCAGCCCCAGCCTTACTCTTGCTATTACTGCTACCTCTGCTCCACCAAGGTAAGTCTCATCATATACAAACTCTCCACACTCTATGTTTTCTAGGTGGGGAAAACTCGGATCGTCCCTGTATTTGTCAGTCTGCTGTGAAAGTCTACGGACATCTCTACCCACGTTTACTTATCTTTTAATTAAGGTTACAGTGGACTTAACTCTACCCACGTTTACTTATCTTTTAATTAAAGGTTGTTACAGTGGACTTAAAGCAGACAACAGCCATGCAAGGAAAGAAGCTGACCATGACAAACTCCATTTTTACTACAACTGACGATACTAACAGAAGTGCTTCCCCAGACAGGACTATTATTATTATTATGATTTTTATTATTTACTACAAGATAACTCCCAAATTCAACTCATCACAGGTGGAACAAACAAGTTAACACCCGTGACGAGAATCATGTTGTTGGTGTGTCATTGTACCAGTCGACCCGTTCACCACAGCAACAACAACCTTACATCTACTTTAACCTTTAGACTTTCATTTTTTATATATTGTTTTTTTTTTTTTTTTTAGGCCACAGGGGTCTTATGCCGCTACCTTCTTCAAAGCTTCAAAGGTCCTGGGTGGATACAGCCTCTCTGTTATCACGTGATTCACTAACACAACAACCTCTCTTTTTTTTTTTACGGTCAGAAACAGACACGACTTTTGTGGAGAATTCTTTAGTGGTGACGATCAGCGACTGATTCTTCCCAAACAGGTTTTTTTTTCAACATCTTCAGTTCCTACGGTTTTCTTTCTTTAATGTTTTCGCTTTTGCTTTTTTTCTTAGCTCGAAAATTCATTGTCCCGAAGATGACTAGACTGAATTGGACCTCGACCGGAAAACTTTACCTACTAACAGCAGGACTCTTTCTACAAACAGGCCACGACGAATGAATCACTCTAAGACACAGCTTTCCAAACCTCACTTATAATATCACGACAGAATTCATAAACAATTCATATTCCACGTCTTAGAATAATTAACGGTACCTAATGAACTTAATTCGTTCTCTGGTTATTAGTCATATTACTTTAGTGAATTTTGGAATAATCGTATCTCTAAATTGTCTGATTAAGGAATGTCTGATACGATACCAAAGAGATTATTTAATTAAGGCTGGCATTTCTTTAGTCTGGTATTGATGATATTTGGTGACTTGTGTCTTGGGGTGTCTCAGTGAATGACTCAAGACAACCTCAAGGAGAACTGAAGGGTCACACACACACATAACAGATGCAGATTATCAGATAATTACTTCTTGCTCCTGTATGTATGTATGACGACTTAAAATCTCTCCGAGGAATCAGATCTCACTCATTAATATCATAACACTACTTGAGTTAAATCAAACACTCTTATCTCTGCTACAGATGTAATAGCAGAAGCTGGAAATGCCACTGTCTTGAGCGCTTATACGTCCAAATGGAAAACTAGCAAAACCTTACAACTTACTTCTATTTCTTTTGAACCACAGACAGAAGCCGAATCAGCGATAGAGACTTTTGTAAATCTGAAAACATATATGGAAGCACAAGTCTCCATAATAAGTCTTTAATAATTCTCATAATTTTCTGATCCTAGATAAACGAATTACTTAAGCAGACGATAGCAGTGGAGAGAAAAGATCAAGCAAGCAGACCGCACCTTTAAAAACAAACTAACTGAATAACTAACTAACTAAATATTTGGTCGATGTTCTCAGCAGGTAAACATAAACAAAGCGAACAACAGTAACAGCAGCAGATAGCGACCAACAACAACAACAACAACAACAAAATGAAAATAAAAATAATAATAACGTTCGATTATTTATGTTCCCCAGAGAATCATTGCCAGGAGGGAGAGGAGGAGGGGGGGAGGAAGAAGAAAAAAAAAATCGAGAATATAAATACGAGAGTGAAACGAAAAGAGATGTAAAGGGGATGAGATGGAGGGAGGTGTTGGACTCTCACCTTTATTACCCCCTTCCCTTCACTCACTACACTAAAGGTGGTGGGAAGGGCAGGCTGGCTGGCTGGGAAAACACGCCCCGTTGATTTACTGTAAGCTCACCCTCACCTTTCATTCCCACACCGAGAACAAAACACCCTTTAATGTTTTCCTCGGGTGTAAAGGTGTTGGAGTGAATGGTGAAGTGTATGTACGTGTGTGTGTGTGTGTGTGTGTGTGTGTGTGTGTAGGTAGTACGTATTACGGAAAACGTGTGTGTGTGTGTGTGTGGGTGTTTTCAGTGTGTGTAGTGTTGCTTTAAGGGGATAGAAGGATGGTTGGTTGGTTGGTTGGTTTGTTGTCAGTGAATAGAAGAGCTCCTGATTCCTCCAAACTTTGCCAACTTGGAAAAACACGATTACCCGATCTTCTACTCGTATATATTGAGGCATTAGTCTGTTTCCTGGCCTAGTTTGGAGGCACCAGTAGCATTCCAGTTTGCTGACAACAGATTACCTCCCTAACTCTCAGGCTCATCACTCGGGATTCGAACAAATGAAAGGTTTCGAATGAGACAGATGACAACAATTAAACTCAGGCAAATTTAAACCGCCTGGGGTGTCTATCTTATATATAGAAAATATAATGATGCACCCCATATATGCGTCATCTGAGCCTGAGAGTGTTACCAAGTCTCAAATTTTTACCTCTCCCCAGATGACCAGTTTAGCAGCAATGTCTAAACAGAAGGAAACAGAAGGAAGGAAATGTGGCTGTGGAAGAAAGAGACGGCTGGTTCTAAAACATTTTAAGAACTACAATTATAAATACAACAATACTTATTAAAAAAAAAAAACAAGGCTCCCATTTAAATCATATATATTCACTCCATTTCTTCGTTTCTCACCAGAACCGATGGAAGTAATGGGTAAATAATAACACTACAATATTATAATGAAGCCTTACCAAAGTTTATCTAACTGTATCACTCTTCTGTTTCATCATATACATGCAGCTGCCATGGAATACTAACTAAATGGAGTTGTTGTTTGTTGTACTGTAACTCCAAACATAACACATTGACAAAGTTCTCAGATGGATTCCTTAACCCAAACTCACTGAGACTGACTGACTGGCTGGCTGAACTGGAGGTAAGGTGAATATTGTGAGACACTAATAATTCGACTCCTTTCCATCTCCACTTATGGCTTCACTACTGAGGACATGATAATAATAAATATACACACACACGTTACAGAGCTCTGCCATGAAGACGAGGGATATTCCATACTAATAATAATAATAATAATATCAATACCCAAACTATAACTTATGCAGTCCCAAAATTATCACATTCATCTTTTTATTTTCCATCCACAAAAACAAAACAAAAAACCCTCTAAAGTATACCTGCAGGATGGTCGTACCAAGGTGCTGTATAAATATCTACAACTTTATTCATTTTACATCTTTAACGCTTCTTCTATTCATCTATTTTTATATGTGAACCAAATGAAAGTGTTCTCGCCTCTTCTCAGAATATACGGTGGTAGAGAGAATACCTGCCAGTGAATGGATTAATAACTTGTACTAGCATTTTGATATTTACGATTCCACTGAAGTACAGCTTATACCATATGGAGTATATTTCCATTAAGATGATGGAGTATTTTGTATGTGTGTGTGTGTGTGTGTGTGTGTGTGTGTGTGTGTGTGTGTGGTGTGTGTGTGTGTGTGTGTGTGTATGTGTGTGTGTGTGTATGTGTGTGTATGTGTGTGTGTGTGTATGTGTGTGTGTGTGTGTGTGTGTGTGTGTGTGTGTGTGTGTGTGTGTGTGTGTGTGTAAGGGATCATCTCGACCACTGGTAAAGGTAATGTTGATATTGTGGCTCCTGATAATCCCTATTTTCTGGAATTGTCGGAGGATCGGGTTTTTTCCTCGCCTCATCGTCGTGTATATGTTCAAAGGTTAAGCCGGACTCATACCGACAAACGAGGTTACACAACATCATACTAAAAATATCTTAAGCCCTTGTAATGTGTTAAATACCTATACCCTCTAGGACGTAAAATTATATATACCTGTATATATAAAAAAAAAAGATGATATAAGCTACTCACTCTTTCCTCGTCGACTCGTTTATATTAATTTTCTAAAAGTGATGACTTATACCTATAACTTTAGCTACAACGTTGTAAATCATACTTTATGTTTGGTTTGTTGTTGTTGGTGTTCATGTGTTTCATATTCGTCTTCAATGAATCCCTAACTCACTATTGTGGTTATTTCCTCCTTGCTTGTCCTCAGCTTCTCTCTCTCTTCTCTTTAAGTCTTTGGAGTCACTATCTTTCCTTCAACACAACCTTTCCACCACGAGTAAAACATTCAGACAAAGTAGTTAAACCGTTCCCTGGGCCTAGATGTTTTTGTTGTTGTTGTTGTTTTGGTGGTGACATTTTTCATAGACAACTCAGCGTTTATTTACGACAGACACGAATTACCTATAAACTTCGTATGATTCAGAATTACCACAAGACTGACTGACATACACACACAGCATTAGGTACTGGTAACATGTTAATTAATTCTTGTTAACACATCTATTTTATAAACCCTACACAACATAATTAGAAATAATAATAAAGTGGTTGTAACATCACACACACACACACACACACAGAGAACTTAAAGAGAGGATGGAATTAATGATATACTTATTAGTCAATCAAAATGATTCTTATTCATATTTTGTCAAGTAACTTTACAAAACAACACTAATAGTAGAGACACTTCTTGCCAATTCTCCCTTTCCGTATACGTACAGGTTTCAGGTTGGTTTCCCCCTTTCACCTAAACGTCTGAGCTCTTTCTCTCTTTTTGTTGGGCCCAATTTTTTTCTTTCGTTTCGTCCCCTGGTTGTTGTTTAAGCTCCTCTAACTCCCTGGGTCCTCTTTCTCTCCCTTAGCCTCGTCCATCTCCCTCAAAATTTTCTCTATCTCTATCTGTCTCTGTCTCTGTCTCTGTCTCCCTCTCCCTCTCCCTCTCTCTCTCTCTCTCTCTCTCTCTCTCTCTCTCTCTCTCTCTCTCTCTCTCTCTCTCTCTCTCTCCCTCTCTCTCTCTATTCCCTTATCTTCACAGTAGGATTAGTTTCTACCCCACACTTTATCCCCCATGTGTGTGTAAGTCCAGGAGCATATGGGCTTAAAACTCATACACCGTAAACACACAACACAAAACACCAAGTATTGAATTAAAAAGGACACCCAGGAGGAAAACAACAACAACAACACACACACACACACACACACATGTTTTTTATAACCTTTAGTTTTGTTTGTTTATGTTGCTACACAGAGTATTACACAACCAAGTCGAGGCTGTACTGCCTTGAGGTACATTCCCTTGAAGGTGGTTGTGTTGTAGTGAACAATATAATCTTTAAACCTACGAGTGATTACTTAAGGAGGGAGTGTTTGCTACCCCTATATACTGCATGTCTTTATTCTCATATTTTCTTTGTCTGGTAAAATGATCAATATTGCCACTTTAGCTACAAGTTACATTGACACAAAGTCACAACAAAAGTATTTCAAAGAATCTTACCTATCCTTTCTCTTATTTATCTTCCCTATATCTCTGTTTAACGTTATCATACCTCTCTTATTAACCTTCTTTTGTAGACTTTTACACCTCGTCCTCCTCCTCCCCTCCCTCTTCCTCCCTCTCCTCCACCTCTTCCTCCTCCTCTTCTTCCTCCTCCTCCTCCTCCTTCTCTCGTTTTTCCCTTTAATCTTTTCTTACGTCTTCCTTCCTCTTCGTACCCCATCTCTCCATCGACCTAATCCTCATCTTCCGCCTTCCTCACCACCAAATTCACGCAACACCTGTCACTGCCTTTCCCCTCGACCCGTTGATATGTTGTCAGGTTTGTTTGCTTCTCATCACGACGACCCCTTCCAATCCTTTCACTCTATCTATTTCTTTTATCCCTGTCTTATCTCACTCGCTTATCAATGAATCGATGAATACCTTGCCTTCAAAACAATAACAACAACAACAAACACACTTTATAGTCAGTCTTTTCTCACTTTCATCGTGCCTGACTGAGTGACTGACTGACTGACTAACTTACTGACTGAGTGACTGAGTGAGTGCCTTCCCAACAACATGACGCCAACCCAACCTGTCAGTTTATATCCCTTTTTCTTTTCCGCCTGTCTTTTCGCCCATTAGGTTCAGCGAGAAAACTTTGTCGACAAGTCCCCGTCACAGTGGGAGGGAGACTTTCCTGTGATGTTCATGTGACAGAAAAAAAAAAAAAAATCAGAATAGTTTAACGACACTATTCATTCACGTTTCCATGAAGGCATAATGAACGATATCCTCCTTGGCTTATAAACAGGGAATATTCGGTAGATCTGTTTTCGTAATTCTGAGGCTCAAGTTAATATTTATAAGACGAACAGATTTCCCAGATAAATTCTATCTTTTCATTGATAATAAGTTAGAATAAAACTAAGCATGTATTGAGCATGTATTAAATGCATTAAGCGAACACCTAAATAAATTCTTCGTATCTCGATAAATTTCAGTAAAATAAATATTTGACTACTGAGGATATTTCATTGATGCATTTCCAATAATATTTATAAGAATTTGTCGGTCATTCCTTTGCTGTTTTCGCTTCCCTCATTCCTGATAAAACCAAACATGACACTAAATCTTGGAAGTTTTTCAAAATATATTCTTTCGTTTTCGTTAACACACACACACACACACAAACACACACACACACACACAAACACACACACACACACACACACACACACACACACACACACACACACACACACAAACACACACATACACACACCATTGAATTCACCAATAACATTACATATCCGAAGGACACTCCCTGGTAACGATCCAATACCTGATTATATAACTGTCACTTTCCGCACACACACACACACAAACACACACACACACACACACACACGTTTACTCTGGCAGACACTAATTGTTCACACACGCTGAAACTGAACCAACTCTTGCGATAAGTGGGTCAAAAAAAAAAAAAACTGTAGGCTGACACATGTTGAGGTCCACACACACGTCCCACTCCACTCTACTGTGTAAATTAACTCAACAATATTGTCTGGTCTACCGGTCTGATACTGACAGATGTAGTTAACAGACACCAACATCCTGGTGTTAACTCTACTATGTCCCAACACACAGACATGCACACAATTATATCACACATATATAGTACACATCCATAATGTTACGTGTACACAATAGGATATGTATGTAGTGCAGAGGTAAACTGTAGTATAGATAGGAGACTTGAAACTATGACATAACATGTGTCTTGTGTCATTGTCACACTTCTCACTTCACAAACTACATTTCCAGACAAAACAAACCAATATATTGAGCCTTAATTTGCAAAGGATGGAGGTTGTTTGTGAGGTTGTGAGTTTACCTGGGTGGCATCTAACACGGTGTCTTGCACAGGGATGGACAGGCGTGAGTGCAGTTGAAGGGTTTGGTTTGATGTTTGTATTGGCAAACCTTTAGTCGGACGTGAGTTTCAGTTCTACTTTAGTTCACGAATCGTTCTTTTGAATTTATTTGGAAAGTATTTATATAATTTCATGTTCACATTTGCCACTTTCAATCTTATATTTTGTTTTCTCTCTATTTATCAATCTTTCTTTCTTCCACCAAGTTATGTATTATTCTCTTTACTCTATTTATCTATTCTTTTCTCATTATAGTATCTGAGGCGTGGAAACCAAGGTGACTCTCTCTCTCTCTCTCTCTCTCTCTCTCTCTCTCTCTCTCTCTCTCTCTCTCTCTCTCTCTCTCTCTCTCTCTCTCTCTCTCTCTCTCTCTCTCTCTCTCTCCCCCACTCTGGATACCCGAGCCTCTCCTCCTTTACTTTACCTAATTAAAAGTTTGGCTCAGGGACTTTTGGGACAGGCCAGAGGGAGAGAGTGTACCTACCTTCCTGCCTGCCTGCCTGCCTGTGCCTACCTTTCTCTCCTTATCTCCTCCTTCTTCTGCTGATATTCATTCTCTACTTCTTCATCCTCATTTCTGCCTTCCCTTTCATCTTCTTTCCTGCTCTTCATTTTTCTCCTTCTTCATCATCCTTATTTATTTCTGCCTTCCCTTTCATCCTCCTGCTCTCCATTTTTCTCATTTTCCTTCTTCTACATCCTCATCCTTATTTTTTTCTGCCTTCCATTTCATCCTCCAACTCTTCAATCACCTCCTTTACTTCCTCCATTTATTATATATTATCTCTTATTCCTGTTTCTCATCCTCTCTTCATTTTCTTCCTACTCCTCCTCCTCCTTTTCTCTCCCCCTTCCTCATTTTCTTCCTCCTCCTCCTCCTCCTTCTTTTTCTCTCCCCTTCCTCATTTCCTTCCTCCTCCTCCTCCTTCTCTTTCTCTCTCCTCCTCCTGCTCCTCCTCTTTCTCTCCCCCTTCCTCATTTTCTTCCTCCTGATGCTCCTTCTCTTTCTCTCTCCTCTCCTCCTACTCATTCTCTTTCTCTCTCCTCTCCTCCTCCTCCTCCTCCTCCTCCTCCTCATACAAGAATGCACGGCAGGGCTGAACACAGAAGCGAGAGAGACGAGAAGAAGTTTAATAAAAATGTTTCCCACTGCCCTCGAGGTATAATGTAAACAGACACTTGTGCTTGCCAGGAATGAAAGCAATAGCGACCTCACGTGAATTATTATTTTTTTGTTTACCTCCTTTATTCTCTCTCTCTCTCTCTCTCTCTCTCTCTCTCTCTCTCTCCTCTCTCTCTCTCTCTCTCTCTCTCTCTCTCTCTCTCTCTCTCTCTCTCTCTCTCTCTCTCTCTCTCTCTCTCTCTCTCTCTCTTCTCTCTCTCTCTCTCTCTCTCTCTCTCTCTCTCTTCTCTTACCTCCAGTTAATACATTAGTGACATTTCTCTCATTTCTCTCATATTTAAGCCCTCTTTTCCCTCTCTCCTTCTCTCTCTTACCGCCACAAGTTCATACACTACGTGACATATTTCCCTCGGGTAGTTGAACTCAGCAGTGTGTGAAAATGTGGCATGCAAGAATGTATCTGAGTGACAGAACATAAACACAATTTGCTGATATAGAGTTTGGTGGATTAATTTCAGTAGCACCTTAGAAACTCGTCAAATTTCATTAATATTAACCATATGTAATAAGAAGAGGACTTCCCTTTCAAAAAAAAAAAAAAAAAAAAAAAAAAAAAAAAATTAGTAATAATAAAAATAATAATATAAATAATAATATTGTCTGGTGATAGTTGTATATAAAACTACACTATCATTAATGGTGAACTAACTTAATTAACTACGTGCATACGAAAAAATATTACACGAGTCATAATTAAATATGTTTTCCATTATATTTTTCCTCGGCTGCAGTAATTGGTCAGACTTAATAATGTTATATCCAATTACATTCCAATATACAGATACAATCATTTTGACATTTCGGTACATGTTAATTAAATCTGAGGTAAGAAGCCTCATTATTACACTCGTATGTTTTTCCTCCCGTTAAATAAAATGTTTAAGTATATAGCCTTGATAAATACAACCAAATGGCGTAGAACATCATAAGAGGAATACAAATTAAAATGAAAAGAACAAAAAAATTGGAAGAAAAACACAATTAAGTTAACACAAAATAAACAGAGATTAAATCCCCGAGATTATCTCTGTGTGTGTGTGTATGAGAGAGAGAGAGAGAGAGATAGGAAAGAGAGAGACAAGGAAAGAGAGAGAGATAAGGAAAGAGAGAGAGAGAGAGATACCTAAGAAACTCCTTGTCTTACACACTTCCACACAAACACTGCCTTTACTCTAGTCTAGGGTTTCCTGTGAGATGAGACAACAACATAATAACATAATAATAATAATAATAAGCTTCTTCTCAGAGTCTCCTTATGGTCTGCTACGATCATAACATCATAACATCATCAACATAATAATATAACAAGCCCCTCTTCTCTCTCCATGTGGCCTGCTACGATCATAACAACATCAACATCATCAACATACACCAAGGTCTGAAATCCGAGAGCCATGGAAATGTAGTTAGTTATGAAGCCAACACCGGGTTCTCTGTACTCCTGGGGAATCATCTTCATCATAATTTAATACTGAGATTTCCATTAGGGAGATCTGGTACTCATTTCCTGTTCCGTTTAACTTTTATTTTATTTTTTTTCCTACTCAACTTCCTGTCTCTTGATCCTTATCTCTTATTTTTTCCTTCCTGCTCCCACACGGCTATAATGTTTTTCCTTCTTTCCTTCTCCTCCTACTCCTTCTTCGTCTCTTCTTATTCTTCTTCCTCCTCCTCCTCCTCCTCCTCCTCCTCCTCCTCCTCCTCCTCCTCCTCCTCTCCTCCTCCTCCTCCTTCTCCTTCTCCTCCTCCTCCTCCTCCTTCTCCTTCTTCCTCCTCCTCCTCCTCCTCCTCCTCCTCCTCCTCCTGCTCCTCCTCCTTCTCCTCCTCCTCCTCCTCCTCCTCCTCCTCCTCCTCCTCCTCCTCCTTCTCATTCTTCTCTTTTTATTCCTCCTCCTCCTCCTACTCCTCCTCCTCCTCCTTCTCCTCCTCCTTCTCCTTCTCCTCCTCCTCCTCCTTCTCCTCTACTCCTCTTCCTCAACCAAAAGATATGACCCTGTTATTACCACACACTCCTACTCACTCACCCACTCTCAACACGGACAAAATTTTACTCTCGTCTCAAGAGTCGCTTTATGAACTATAGTGTCTCTCTGCTCACACACATTATTGAATCACCATTACTCCTGACTTCATGACCTGGAAAACTATATACATTTTATGAGGATTTTATTTATATATATATATTTTTTGAGGGTGTATACAAATTGGAAGGTCTCAGATTTCTCTAAACAGTGCCATAAACAGATCCTCAATTAGGACCATTGTGTGCATTGTTTTCAGTTATCCAAATTTGTCAACAAGAAAGTCCCCTTAAGATTATTTTAATTTTCACGCTCTTCATCCACCTCTTTCTTCTCTTTATCTCCTTCTTTTACTACTATTCATTCTTTACTTCTTCTTCATCCTTATTTGTACCTTCCCTTTCATCCTCCTACTCTTCATTCATCATCCTTATTCTCCTTATCTCCCCCTTTTACTACTATTCATGTGTGTGTGTGTGTGTGTGTGGTAGGCACTGGTGAATAGATAGACAGGTGTGAAAGCAGGCAGGTGTATATCTAAACTCAATTAAAGAGCAGTGTGGGTGTAGGTGTATTTAAACCCTCTCTTATATGTATGGTGGTGGTGTGTGTGTAGGTGTGTGTGTAGGAGTGCTTTAGTTAGTGTGAGAGGTGTTATTTTTACCCCCTCGTCAATAAGATTAAGGATCAAAGGAGGTAATTCACTTGTGTTACATTGAGTGCCTTGATTCCTCCAATGTATGCCAGGAAACAGGACCAGATGAACAAAAATAATGGTCTTCTGTTACTTGGAATAATATGGAGGATTCAGTCGCTCCATATCAATGATAATAATAATAATAATAATAATAATAATACCGGTAATAATAATAATAGTAATAAAAATAATAATAATAATATTAATAGTAATAATAATAGTAATAAAAATAATAATAATAATAATAATAATAATAATACCGGTAATAATAATAATAATAATAATAATAATAATAATAATAATAATAATAATCACACACACACCTTCCTGCCACTCTCTGCCTCCCACGCCTTCCTCTTCCTCCCTTGATTACATGAGTGAGTGAGTGATGGCTACAACTTCCTTCCTCCTTCATTCTCCTTGTTGCTAAGACCTTGTACCCATCACCCTTCTCTTCCTCTCCTTTCCTATTTCATCCCCCCTCATTTCTTCATTCTTTCTCCTTTCTCACCCTTCTCTTCCTCTATCCTCCTCCTTTCTCACCCTTCTCTTCCTCTATCCTCCTCTTTTCTCTTCCTTCTTTCTCTTTTCTTTTTCCTTCTCCTCTTTCCCCTTCCTCCTCTTCTTTCTTCCTCCTTTCTTCTGTCCTTCTCCTTTTTCTTCTTTCTTCCTCCTTTCTTCTTTCCTCTCCTTACTTCCTCCTTCTTTTCTCTCCTCCTTCCTTTCCTTTTACCTTCTATTTTCTCTTCTTTCCTCCCCCTCCTCTTCTCCTCCTCCTTTCATCCCCCTCCTCTCCTCCTCCTCCTTTCCTCCCCCTCCTCTCCTTCCTAATCTCTCACCTCTCTCTCTCTCTCTCTCTCTCTCTCTCTCTCTCTCTCTCTCTCTCTCTCTCTCTCTCTCTCTCTCTCTCCACCACCCACTTATCCACCACAGCGACCCTAATGTTTACTCAGGCGTGTTTTTTCAAGGAGGTCTGGGGAGATGGATGGGGACGATAGGGGACGCGCGTTATTAACCTTTTGAGCTCCGTTGCATCTTCCTGGACACGATAGGTCAAGCGAATGGAAAGGTTAGGTGAAGGAAGGAAATAAAAAAGGAGAGATTGAGTAGAGAAGAGGTGGTGAGGGAAGAGAGTACAGGGAAAGAGAGGGGGTGATTGAAGAGTAGAGAGGGAGAGAGAGGGGATAGAAAGAGTAATAGAGGGAAAGAGGTGAGAAAAGCTATGAATGGAATGGTAACGTAATTTCCTGGTAAATACACACACATCTGAGTTCTGTCGTGTCAATAATTACATACCTGTGAATAATAGTAATAATAATAATAATAATAATAATAACAATAATAATAATAACAATAACAATAATAACAATAATAATAATAACAATAACAATAACAATAACAATAATAATAACAATAATAACAATAATAATAATAATAACGACATTAATAATAACAACAACAACAACAATAACAGGTTAATTAAATACAGAATGTTGGCCAATAATTAGTACGTGAATGAATGAATGAATGTAGGCAAGGAAGGTTCATTATGTGTGTCAAGTTGGGTCAGATTCCACGAGGTAATTAGAGGGATCACACACACACACACACACACACACACACACACACACACACACACACACACACACACAGGGAAGGCCTCTATGCTGCATAATGAGGACCTAACTAATGATCTTATCGAGGCAAGACTCTTTTTGTTGTTGGTAGTTTGGTTGGTTGAATTTGGATGGTCACTGATTCCTCCAAACTACAATATCCCATCTAGGAAACAAAATACATATGCTCTTCTTCACTGCTACTGCTACTACTTCTACTTGGGTATCTTTTCTACTTGGGTATCTTTTATGTTGCGTTGTATAGTGTTTAGGAATCAGTATAGCCTCTCTAACTTGACTTGAACTTGTCAATCCCAGTATACGAGTATCACAGGCAGCTAGGTCCGTTCATAATTAGGCCTCTTCATTTTCCATTCCTGTTTCCTGCCTCCCTAAATCATTTCACCGAGACACACACACACACACACACACACACACACACACACACACACACACACACACACACACACACACACTATAGTATCTGGACT
>JAWZYT010006809.1:0-22282 GCA_034508575.1 Petrolisthes manimaculis
AGAGAAGTGAAGGGCAGGAGAGAGGGTGGAATGGATGAAGGAAAAGAAAGAGGGATGGATGGATGAAGTGCAGGGAGGGCAGGAGTGAGTGAGGAATGAGGTCAAGTGGGTGTTGTTTTGCTTCAACTGTCTGCACTTCAGCATCGTCAGGAAGGTAACCATTCTCAACTCTACTCCATTTATTTCATTTATTATTGTATATATATCTATTTTCGTTTATTGTTGTATATTTATCTAGTTATTTATTTATCTTACAATTTAACCGCTTGCATAATTATTAAAACAGTGGTCGTCTATTCCTTTAATTTAATATTCAACTCTAATGTACCTGAAATATGTCATCCTCTTTTAAGGTCCCTGTGATCGTGTATGAAAATATATTGGAGGTTTCTGATTTCTCCTGACTATGTGTGTGTGTGTGTGTGTGTGTGTGTGTGTGTGTGTGTGTGTGTGTGTGTGTGTGTGTGTGTGTGTGTGTGTGTGTGTTTCGTGGCACTATTTGAAGGACTCATTTACCATCCAATTTTCTGACTACATCACAACAGAGTCCCTTAATGAATTTTCGTCTTTTTATTTTTTTAACCGTACATTTTATTTTAACCATACACTATATTTTCACCATACAATTCATCCAAGCTTCCCTATAGATGTATATATATATTGTACAGAAATGGAATGTATGGAAAGGAATGTGACGAAAAAATTATAATAGGGTATTGAAAGTTAACAACCATGATTATATATATAAATTATGGTTAGCAAATAGTAGTTGAATCCATAATCTCCCTAATCAAGAATCGTACGAATAATAGTGATGTAGTGACAGAACAAGAAGTGAGAGATAAACAGGAGGAAACAGGAGGAAACAGGAGTAAAAACACACACACACGTCACGGTAAACAGGAGAACCATAATACTAAGAAAACCACACAACTCAGAGAACCACACGACTCAGAGAACCACACGACTGAGAGAAAATCTTTAGGACACGAAGATAATTTGGTCATAATTTAAGATACATATTTAATTAAGCTTCACTCATTAAGTTACTCACGTCATCACCTCCTCACTAAAACACGACTTATTAAGCTGACATTACAAGTCTATTGTTTATAAGTGTATTTGTATTGTGGTCAAGATGATTTATTTAATACTGTAATAAGTAGGTGTGATTTGGAAGGAAGGTTTGTGTTGGTTGTGATAATTTAATAGAAGTGAAGGATGGGGTTATAAGTACAGGAGGCCAGGGTTGTGAAAATAGGACACTGGGGTTGTGGAAATAGGTACGTAGTGGAAGTAGAAGGCTTTGTGTTGTGGAAATATAGTAATAAGGCTAGGATAGTGTGTAATAGGAAAATGAAGTTGTGGATATAGGGAGATGGATGGTGTTATGGAAATAGAAAAGAATGCTAGGGTTGTAGAAATATGAAAATGGGTTGTAATAATGGGGATATGGTGTTGTGATAATAGGTAGAGACTGTGGGGTTGTAGGTGTTGTGTTGTGTTGTGTTGTGTTGTGTTGTGTTGTGTTCTCACGCCAATACCCTATTAAGTCTGCTCTGTCTGCGTGTCTGCCTGCCTTGGACCTGTATGTGTGTGTGTGTGTGTGAGAGAGAGAGAGAGAGAGAGAGAGAGAGAGAGAGAGAGAGAGAGAGAGAGAGAGAGAGAGAGAGAGAGAGAGAGAGAGAGAGAGAGAGAGAGAGAGAGAGAGAGAGAGAGAGAGAGAGAGAGAGAGATATGGTGTAAGGTGGTAGTGTGTGTGTGCATTTTTTTTCTGTGTGTGTGTGTGAATGTGTGGGGTGGAGATATAGATAGATAGCTAGATAGACAGAGAAATAGATACACAGATATAGTGTGTGTGTGTGTGTGTGTGTGTGTGTGTGTGGAGATGTAACTGCGTATATGTGTGCGTATATAAATTGGACGCAGGTGGGACCCTAAATTAAAAGGTATGGGCACGCAACCTTCCTGGGAGTCATGCATACATACATACATACTGTACATACATACATACACATACATACTTTTACCACCACAATTACTATCACTACTACGTTTTCCACCAATTACTTCCACTCACTACCACTACCCCCACCACTACCACCAACCATTACCACTACCCCCCACCACTACCACCAACCATTTCCACTATCAACATTAAGAGAGAAGAGAAGAGAAGAAAAGTGATAAGAGGAGCAACAACAAAATAAATTAAACCTCGACTATAAACTTCTATAAAAAAGGAAGCAAATTATTATCATCATGACATTAGGTACACATTACAGTCTGTCCTCTGTAACACGTTAATCTCCATCATCCCTCTCTCTTCCTAATTCCTACACTTCCTCTGTTAATAATTGAACCCCGACGTAAGGAAGTGAGCGACGATGCGAGGATATAAATTATGATGATATGGGAAAGTTATTATTATTATTATTATGTCCCTTTTTCATCCCTTCCTAGTGATAATAATTAATTCCTTGGTTTTCTAACTTTTCTCATCTCGTGGGCTGCAAAAAAAAAAATGTGTTAGATTATATTATTGTTATTGTTGTTGTTGTTGTAGGGTTTATTGGTTAGGTGTGGATGTGTTTGTGGAAATGCGAGCGTAGGTAGAGAACTGTTTAACTATATGTAACACAGACTGAGAGAGAGTGTGAGAGAGAGAGAGAGAGAGAGAAAGAGAGAGAGAGAGAGAGGAGGAAAACCAACAGAATAGAGAGAGAGAGAGAAAAATTAAAACTAACAGAAAAAAGAGAAAATGAAAACCAACAGTAGAGAGAGAAAGATAGAGCTAGAGCTAGAGCCAGCACCTGGTGAGTGAGGACACAGGACACCCGCGTGGTCGACACACCAACACTAGACTGAGAGTAGGTCCACCTTACTGCCATCACTCTCCCTCCCTACTCTCTCCCTCCTCCTCTCTCTCTCCCTGCTCCTCTCTCTCTCCACTCTCCCTCCACCTCCCTCTCTCCCTCTCCCTGTACCCCTCACTCTCTCTCCCTCCCTTCCTCTCTCTCCCTCCCCTTCCTCTCTCTCCCTGTACCCCTTCCTCTCTCCTGTACCCCTTCTCTCTCCCTGTCCCTCCCTCTCTCCCTTCTTCTCTCCCTGCCCCCCTCACTTCTCAATCTCTCACTTCCTCTCCTTCCTCTCTCCCTCCTCCTCTCTCTCTCTCCCTCCCTGCCCACCTCCTTTCTCTCTCTCCCTGCCCCCCTCACTTCTCAATCTCTCCCTCTCCCTATCCCCCCACCTCTTAATCTCTCCCTGCCCCCCTCCCTTCTCTCACTACCCTGTCTGTTTATCTCTCTCCCTCTCTATCTATCTATCTACCTACCTACCTACCTACCTACCTTCCTCCCTCCCCTTCTCACTACCTACCTACCTCCCTATCTACCTCCCTACCTCCCTCTCTATCTCCCTACCTCCCTCCCTTCCCACCTCCCTTCTCACTCCCTACCTCCCTCTCTATCTCCCTACCTACCTACCTCCCTACCTCCCTCCCCTTTTCCCTCCCTTCCTCCCTATAACCTTCCTCATATGTTAATGCTGTAACATCTATCACAATTTTCTTAGTGCAACGATGTTCCTTAGACACGCTGATGAGAGAGAGAGAGAGAGAGAGAGAGAGAGAGAGAGAGGGAGGGTATAAGTTTGTATATATCTGCTGGTTTATTCTGGGAGTAGAGAGAGAGAGAGAGAGTGAGAGAGAGAGTGAGTTAGTCAGACGAAGAAACTGTGTGTGTGTGTGAGGAAGAATGTGTGTAGGTGCGAAAGACTGACGTAGGTGTGTGTGTGTGTGAGAGAGAGAGAGAGAGAGAGAGAGATTATCAGTATATTTATCCACATGAATTGAAAATGAGAGAGTGAGTAAAAGTAAAATGAGAGAGAGAGAGAGAGAGAGAGACGAGAGAGAGAGAGAGAGAAAGAGAGAGAGAGTATTATCGTTGGCAAGCAGAGTAAAGTTGTCTCTTACTCGTCACCTAAAAGTGGATTCCTTGTGTTCTCTCTCTCTCTCTCTCTCTCTCTCTCTCTCTCTCTCTCTCTCTCTCTCTCTCTCTCTCTTTTATATACCAGCATCATTGTCGGAATTATTATCATTATTTTAACAACATCGTCGTGTGTGTGTGTGTGTGTGTGTGTGTGTGTGTGTGTGTGTGTATGTGTGTGTGACAGTTGTGTAGGTGGGGCATAACAGACAGTGTGACAGTTCCATCTATCTATAAAACAACAATAACAACAACAACAACAACAACAACACAACGAAACAGAAAATAAACAAACAAAAACAAGAAAAAGACAGACTGATATAGATACTGACCTCTCTGTTCCATTTGACCAGTTATATTATTATTATTATTATTATTATTATTATTATTATTATTATTATTATTATTATTATTTATGAAGACAAATTATGGCATTTCTATATTACAGAGTCTAGTCTAGATAGGTGTAATAAAAGTCTAGGTGTCACATGGATGTACATTATTACATGGCTTGGAGTACATTACATTACATTACATTGTTATCATCTGTAGGGTTACATTAGCACTCTTTCATCTACATTCCTAACTTTGATTTACAGTAACATCTTTCAGTTTTAGGTGTACATGAGTTACGGTTGGTGTACATGAGCTAAGACGTGTACACAAGTTGACGTACACGTGATATACAAAGTGTACATATGTATGGGTGTTGTAAAGTGTACATATCTTATACAGAGTACATACATGTGTCACAAAGTGGACATTAATCACAAATGTACAGGAATTACATACAACGTGTGTGTGTGTACATATGTTACAAAGTGTACATGTGTTTTTTATGGGTGTACATACATGAATTAACAACGTGGTCATGAGTTGTGTACATGGATTACAGTGTACATGAGTTACAAAGTGTACATGAGTTACAAACAAAGTGTACATGAGTTACATTGTGTACGTGAATTACCAAGTGTACATAAATTACAAAGTGTACATGAGTTGCAAGTGTACATAAATTACAAAGTGTACATGAGTTACAAACTGTACTGTACAGCCACAATAAAAAATGATATCCACAGACAATTACCTTCCATTGTAGTAAATAAACATCTTGGTAATAAAGAACAACACGTGTATGTATGATTTTGCACCACCTCATAATAATACTAATAAATGAGGGGGTTGAGTTGACGTAAGGTGTTGTTGTATGATTATTATATTTTGATATGATACTGATTTATTTCCTTCCATCGTACAAATAAATAAATCAGCATCATATCAAAATATAATCATACAACAACAACAACACCTTACGTCAACTCAACCCTCTCTATTATTATTATTATGAGGTGGTGCAAAATCATATAATTATACACGTGTTGTTCTTTATTACCAAGATATTTACTGTACTACGATGGAAGGAAAGTGTGGGTGGATATAATTTTTGATTGTGGTTGTATATGATAGCTATTGTACATCAAGTCAGCTGGCAGTACAATACACACACAAACACCATCACCATCACCATCACCATCACCATCACCATCACGACGTTGAGAACACCTACTATGTCATTATCTAGACACACACACACACACACACACACACACACACACACACACACACACACACAACAGATGCATCCAATTCGACCCTCAACTTCCACCACCACCTCCTCCAGCTATTATTATTATTATTATTATTATTATTCATTATTATTATTGTTATTATTATTATTTAGTCTAAGGCAATATTTTCTGTTGGTTGTTTCTCTGTGGGTGTTTATCTATATATATATCTATGTATCTTAGTTTAGCAGGACTATATACTGTAATATCACTACACCTCGACTATCAGACTCTCTTTTGAAGCGTATCAATTGAAAACTACAAACAACAAGCAGCAACTCTTTATATTCTCCTCGTACGGTATAGTTAGTTAGTTAAATAATTTCTAGTGTGTCTGCAAACCTTCTATATATATTACGATAATTTTCACCGCTAACCCTTCAGAAAAAGCGAAATTTTTGTGGTCATATTTGTGGATCTGTGGTCTTGTGTGTGTTTGTGTGTGTGTGCGTGTGTGTGTTTGTGTGTGTGTGTTTATGGAGTGATACGTACTATGCAATACAGTGTTGGTAAATTTGGAGCAACTGAATCCTCCAAACTATGCCAAACAACAGAACACCATTATTTCTATTCATCTTGGTCCTGTTTCCTGACATATTTTGGAGGAATCAGGAAACTCTTCTAATTTTGAATACATTATAGTCACCTGTTCTATACCTATAAATTAAAAGGCTATTGATTCCTCCAAACGATGCCACGAAACAGAAACCCCTAATAGTAACACATAGTTCGTCTGTTTCGTGGCATAGTTTGGAGTAATCAAAACAAGTTAGTGATCACTTTAATTAAACCCAATATTAATCTCTGTATACAATTGGTGGTTTTCTGAGTAAACATATCTTTTAGTACAACTCATTTTTTAGTACATTCTTCTTTTAGTACATCTCTCTCAATAGCCTACATCTCTCTTATAGTACATTTCATTTAGTACATTACCTGACTGAGTACATCTAATTTAGTACATCAACAGACTGAGTACATATCTTTTAGTACATCTCCAAACTGAGTACATCTATTTTAGCACATCTCCAGACTGAGCACATCTCTATTAGTACATTTCATTGAGTACATTTCATTTAGAACATCACCATACTGAGTACATCTCTATTCGTACATTTCATTTAGTACATTTACCTGACTGAGTACATACATAGGTAGGGTTGGGCCAAGTGAGATGTACTGTACTGTACTGTTGTGTACTTTGTGTAGTGTGTCGTGTAAGTAAGTCTCATGTACACCATTACAAACACCTAAGTAAGTGAGTCAATCATTTAAGTAATAATAAAGTAATAATTGTACTAAGCACATAACACAGCACATTTTGTATACACCTATTTAGTACTACAGAATAAATATTATACTCTTGGTCTGGAAGCACATATTAATTACATTCTAAAGCTTCGTAAATTATCATATTCTATCTATCTATCTATATAAATTATCATATTATATCTATCTATGTAAACTATCATATATATCTATCTATCTATATAAATCATCATATTATATCTATCTATCTATATAAATTATCATCATATATCTATCTTTCTATATACACACACATTCTCAGGAAAAAAATACAGTATGTATATATTTTTTTTTCATAATATATCGCTTCTATGATAATTGTTATATATATTTTTTTTAATCACACACACACATATACACATACACACGCAAGAGGTTTAAATAAATAAATATATATATATATATATCTGTAAATATTATCAGAAATGAAGCCTTGTGGAACTCCTTTAATTAATACATTTTAATAAGAAATATGCGAATCTTTTTTAATAAGAAATATATATGAATAAATGTAGCCGTTGTAAATTTAGCGTTCTTTCCAATACAACGTTGTTTATTTCCCATGTTATTTGGCAACTTTGTGGAGAACCTGAATAATATACAGTGATTGCTTTGTATACATGGAAAATATACGGTGAATTTTTTGTAAACACTGAAAATATACGGGGATTTCCTTGTATTCACGGAAAATATCAACTTCCATATCTGTTGTCATTAGTTAAAGGGAAGACTTGTTTGTTTCTTGTAGTCAGTCAGAGTTTGCTTAGTGTCGTGCATGGAAGACTGACTGACTGACTGACTGACTGACTGAAAAACAATAACAACAACACACTTCTTAATTAATATCAACCTCCATATCTGTTGTCATCAGTTAAAGGAAGACATGTTTGTTTTCTTGTGGTCAGTCAGGTTTTACTTAGTGTCGTGCATGGAAGACTGACTGACTGACTGACTGACTGACTCGGTTAATTAAAGGAAGACATGTTTAGTTCTCGTGGTCAGTCAGGTTTTACTTAGGGTCGTGCATGGAAGACTGACAGACTGACTGACTGACTGACTGACTGACTCGGTTAATTAAAGGAAGACTATGTTTGGTTGTCATGACAGATCCAGTTAGTTTAAGGTCATGGAAGACTGACTGAATGACTTAACTAACTGACTGACTTGACTGACTGTTGGGTATGGGAAGACAACATAAATATACAGCACTAAAAACCAGTCACATTAGGTCGAGAAACACTTCGAGTACCTCCATGGGTCAATCTTAATTTTTTTGATATTTGGGAAGACTTTTTTTGCTTGGAATTGCGGTTAGTCATATTTTTAGGGTCATATATTTTTAGGGTCATATATTTTTAGGGTCATATATGTTTAAGGTCATATATTTTTAGGGTCATATATTTTTAGGGTCATATATTTTTAAGGTCATATGTTTAAGGTCATATATTTTTAGGGTCATATAATTTTAGGGTCATATATTTTTAGCGTCATATATTTTAAGGGTCATATATTTTTAGGGTCATATATTTTTAGGATCATATATTTTTAGGGTCATATATGTTTAAGGTCATATAATTTTAGGGTCATATTTTAAAGTTGTATAGGTTGGCAAATTGGAGACTACTTATTCCTACAAAATATCCTAAAAAAAACCCACAGATTCTTAACTACTGGTGATTCCTTCAAACTGCATAAATTATACAGGACTACATTCATTAAAATATTGCCTGCCTCAGTGTACAGTAGGTGGAATTGTTTTGTGATACATTTTTGATAGAATCTGTATGTAGCCTCTTATTTTTTTTTAATATATATACCAACATCTCCAACTCTTAATAATAAAAATAATGGTTGACAGTGATTAGATTTGGAAGACTACTGACTGTATATGTGGAACTTTGGTCTGTGTCGTGCACTTGTTAACGAGTGTGGAGTCATTAGTTTGAAGTCTGGGAAGTGGGTGGAGAGTTAAGTGGAGAGTTAAGTGGAGAGTTAGTTACTGATTCCTCCATGAAACTATGCCATGAAACAACTCTCCTTTTGGAAACACTGGGGTCGTCTGTGTATTGGCATATAGTTTTGGAGGAATCAGTCATAATCAGTCCCCACAAAATTATTCTCCTTCCCTTAATTAAAATGACCCTGTGTTCGTTCGTGTATGAGTCAGTGTTGGTGGTGGGTGGCTTCTGATTCCTCCTGACTATGCCACGAAACAGTACAAGCTCTTTTAATAGCTGGTGTTTATTAGCTGGTGTTTCGTGGCAATGTTTGAAGGACCCACTCACTCACTTACTCACTCACTCACTTTCATTTTGTCTGACTACATCACAGGGTCTCTTGAATTAGGAAGACTGTATGGTACAATATTCAATACATATACATATACACATTTGGTCACATGTATACACGAACTGAAAACCCGACGGTATCATACATAAATTATATCCGTCGTTGTTTGTTTGTTCACTTACGAAAGACTTAATTATTTATTTGTTTTCTTCGATAATTCACAACCACATTCGGCTGACAAAGAAAGGGTACTTCATTTCTTCATCTCTCTCTTCTCTGGTCATGAAAACTGGTTCTGGCACTAGGATTGTTCTTCTCAGGTGAAAAAAAAATGGCACTTGTTTTCTTCTTCTCTGATAATGAAAACTGGCACTGATACTTACTTGTCCTAATCTTGTCTAAAAAAAATTGGCCTGGCACTTGTTTTCTTCTTGTGTGAGTAATGAAAACTGGCACTTGTCTTGTTCTCTGGTAATAAAAACTGGCACTGGCAATAGTTCTCGTTCTTGATTGGTTAGGGAAGACTGACTGACAGCAACACTATAGTCTGGTATACTCATAATAAAACACTGTTCTTTCGGTGTTCATATTTAAGAAGACTGAGATAATAATAAACTGTGATCTGTCTGTCATGTTTGGTTATTTAATTCAAGGGGGAATTATTAGGTTAGTATAATGTTGGTTGGTAAATCTGGAGCGAATGATTCCTCCAAACTATTCACAGCAACAGAACACCACCATTAATTTCTACTCTTCTGATGGTCCTGTTTCCTAGCATATATACTTTGGAGGAATCAAGGCACTCCAATGTACCAAAAAAAAAAAAAAAAAAAAAAAAGAATGATTACCACCTTAAATACCCCTGTGGTTTCGTGATAAGAGTAAGTTCGTGTGGTTCGTGATAGAGTAAATTAATGTGGTTCGTAATAGAGTAACTTGGTCGATATTCGAACATGGAAACTTGAAGAGAAATACAAGAAATTAATCCTCTGTTATTTCTTAAGTTTCTGTATCATTGCTTTCGTTGTGGATGATGGAGGTGGGTGGTATAGTGGTGTGGATAATAGGGGTGGGTTAGGTGGGTAGGTGGGGGGAGGTGGTGGTGTGGATGAGGTAGGTGGATGGTGGTGTGGATGAAGTATGTGGATGATGGTGTGGATACAGGAAGGGATGGTTGTGTGGATGAAAGAAAAGGGAAGGAGTGGGGAGTGGATGAAGGATGAGAGAGATGGGTATGGAGTGAATAAAGAAAGAGAGATAGGTATGGAGTGAATAAAGAAAGAGAGATAGGTATGGAGTGAATAAAGAATGAGGAAGATGGATGTATCGTGTAAATCAAGAAGGTAGACGTGATGAGGTTGGACGAGGGGGAAGGAAGACGATGAATTTTAGTTTTCGTTTTGGGAAGACTGCAGGGACGAGGTTTGGGAAGCTCTGGTGGTTCACGTGGAAGGGAAGGAACTGTTGACGAGGACGTGATAAAAGAAACATTGATGACGTGATAAGGAGACAATAATAAAAGAGACATTAATGACGTAATAAGGAGACATTGTTGACATAAATAAAGAGACATTGTTGACGTAAATAAAGAGACAATGATGACGTAATAAAGAGACAAAGATGACGTGATAAAAGAGACATTGTTGACATAAATAAAGAGACAATGATGACGTGATAAAAGAAACATTGATGATGTAATAAGGAGACATTGTTGACGTAAATAAAGAGACATTGTTGACGTAATAAGGAGACAATAATAACGGGAGACAATGATGATGTAAAAATGGAGGAGGCTTTGAGCCACAAACAGCAAGGAAGACAATGATTGTTGATTTATTTAAGGAAGTGAAAGAAAGAACAATTTATAACCTAATTAGGAAGACGGATGATTGTTGATTAAAAAGAAACGATTTATAACCTAATGAGGAAGACATTGATTGTTGATTTATTAAAGGTGGTGAGAAATAATTTATAACCTAATTAGGAAGACTGGTGATTGTTGGTTAAACGAAAGAAATAATTTATAACCTAATTAGGAAGACTGGTGATTGTTGGTTAAACGAAAGAAATAATTTATAACCTAATTAGGAAGACGGTTGATTATTGATTTATTAAAGAAGGCGAGGAAAGAAATAATTTATAACCTAATTAGGAAGACAATTGTTTGTGGATTTATAAAAAGGATGAAGATGATGAAAGAAATATTTATAACCTAACCAGAAAGTGTATGGGTTCACTTTGGAAGACTAGAACTTATATAGGGGAAGACATTTTATTTATATTTATATCATGAAGCCCATATTTATTTATTTTAGTATTTAATGACATTTTGTAACTGGCCTCATAGTGTAACATAAACAGTGAAGATTCTGTAACGTGACAATGAAGGTTTTGTAACGTAATTAGGAAGATCTTTTGTAGGTATGGTGATGGTGGTGATAATGGTGATAGTGGTGAGGGTATGGTAGGGAAGACAGTGTGGTGATAGTGATGGTGATGGTGATAATGGTAATGGTAGGGAAGACAGTGGATAATAATTATGATAACAACGAGGGAAGACACTGGGATTAAATTAATTAAAGTAATAACAAAGTCTTAATGACGTATGAAAGGAGTTAATAAATACATGACGTAATTATTGAGACGTAACTGGGAAGACGTATTTTTATATTTAATTAACTTACTTTATCGATAACTGAACCATAAAAACCGTATGATGACGTAATGTGTAAAATAATACGGTGACGTACGCAATGACGACGAAATATATAATGACGTCAGATTTATAACAGTTATAACGCAATAATAACGTCACAAGGAAGACATAATGACGTAGAAATAAACATTAAATTTCACACAAATTACACATTCAAAATACATACATATAAATATATACATAAAATACATAAATATACACATTATACAACACATAATTTTATATAGTTTCTAGGAAGACATAATATTCACTTAATTAACTAATTATTATATAAATTAATAATACGTGATAGAAAAATAAATAATAACAATGATATTAATTAAACGGAAGACCGAATGATTTATATAACAATTAATCTAATTATATTAATTAGGAGGGATTGTTGGTTTAATTATATGTATGTATGTATTTATGTATGTGTTGAAGTTGAGAGGAGGGGGGTGTTGAAGGGTGGGGGGGGGGGATTGGTGGTGGTGATGGTGGTGATGTGAGGGAGATATTGGTGGTGTGGTGGGGAAGACAAATTGAGAGTAGTGGTAGTTTGGTGAGGAAGACACAATGATGTTATGGTGGTGTGTTGGGGAAGACAAATTTATGGTGGTGTGTTGGGGAAGACAAATTTATGGTGGTGGTAGTTTGGTGAGGAAGACAAATTTATGGTGGTGGTAGTTTGGTGAGGAAGACAAATTTATGGTGGTGGTAATTTGGTGAGGAAGACAAATTGATAATAGCGGTGGTTTGGTGGGGAAGACAATTGATGGTGTTGGAGTTAGGTGGGGAAGACAAATTGATAATAGTGGTAGTGTGGAGGGGAAGACAAAGGGATGGTAGTAATGGTAGTTTGGTGGGGAAGACATGGTGATGGTAGTAATGGTAGTTTGGTGGGGAAGACAAGTTAATGGTGATGGTGATGACAATGTAGTGGGGAAGACAATGGGATGGTAGTGGTAGTATGGTGGGGAAGACAAATTTATAAGTGTGGTAGTTTTGAGGGGAAGACAAATTTATAATAGTGGTGATTTGGTGGGGAAGACAATTTGATAATAGTGGTAGTTTGGTGGGGAAGACAAAGGGATGGTGTTGGTGGTAGTAGTAGTGTGGTGGGGAAGACAAAATGATGGTGTTGGAGGTGTGGTGGGGAAGACAAAGGGATGATATTAACGGTAGTAGTGTGGTTGGGAAGACAAAATGATGGTGTTGGAGGTGTGGTGGGGAAGACAAATTGATGGTGTTGGAGGTGTGGTGGGGAAGACAAATTGATGGTGTTGGAGGTGTGGTGGGGAAGACAAAAGGATGTTATTGGTGTGTGGTGGGGAAGACAAATTGATGGTAGTTATGGTAGTAGTGTGGTTGGGAAGACAAAATGATGTTATGGTGGTGTGGTGGGGAAGACATTATAGGAAGACATGGAGGAGGGAAGGAGGAACAGGAGAGAAGTGGAGGGGATCTTTAGTGTGACGTAAATTGCTTATTATTATTATTATTATTATCATGGTGTCAAGATTAAGTTTACTTCAAGTTAAACAACAGTCATACTTCATCAAAATATAATCATTACCCTACAACATGGACTTAAGTACACTAATAAATATACAGGTTTGGTTGATGCTTCGAACAGTTCAATCAATTCACCAACAAACTAATTCCAATGGATATCTTATTGTGCATTTATTTATTTACTGTTGTCTCTCTATAGGTATTCGAAGCAAACACACCTGTATATTTATTAGTACTCGTGACTGTATATAAATAATTCTTGAGAACTTTTTAATCCACAGTCTAAATTGTATTGTTTTAATTTGTGTACCAAGTGGAATTAGGAAAGAATTAGTAGTATCTTAATATTAATAAAATATAAAATGATACAAAATAATGTTCTTGAAGATTTAGGATATATTCTTATTTATTTACTTAAACAACTCTTAAGAAACAACGAGCCACAATTTGGAAGACTATAAATGTTTTAAGTATAAGTAAGTCTGTCTTGGGATAAGTTCACTAATAATAATATACACTTTGTGAACTTTTTTTTTGTTGATTTTATTATGTCATTTCGAGTCAACACAACAGAGGTAAAAATTGGAGGTAAGTGATTCCTACATTGACTCTAAATTGAGGTTGATTCCATTAAGTCACGCCCCTCTCATTGCTAACCTATTATTATTATTATTATTATTATTATTATTATTATTATTATTATTATTATTATTATTATTATTATTATTATTATTATTATTATTATTATTATTATTATTATTATTATTATTATTATTATTATTATTATTATTATTATTATTATACTCCCTGGATCACCTCAACGTCAGGAAGAACACGAGTTAATTTTATACAACTGTGTGTCAACGATTTGGGAAGACAATGTAAAGTCAGGTTGTTCACAGTCACACACACACACACACACACACACACACACACACAGTCACACACGGTCACACACACACACACACTTCATCGATGCAATAATCTTGAACCATTGATCGCTCTCCTTACCTTCACACAAGTGGAATAAATTGCAGTTGAAATAATTATCTGGTACTTCTCTTATACAGGTTGAAGTCTGGGTTATACATACATACATACATGTTATTCGTATTAATAGTCTGATTATACACACCATGCAAGAGTATACATTAATACACACGACACACAGACAGACAGACAGACAAACAAACAGACATACAGACAGACATCACCACCATCAAAATATAACATCTCTATCTGTTTATATATATATATATGTTATTTTTTTTGTATAATATTATATATATATATATTTATTTATAAGTGTCCATTATATATATAGACTGATAGACTCTTAGTTAACCAGACTCACTCACTCACCACCACCACCACGGAAACAACAACAACAACAAACAAACAAAGAACAACAACAACAAAAACATCAACAACAGAGAGGGAGATGGGGGGTGGGGTGGGGTGGCTGTAGGGGGGAGGGGATGAGGGGTGGTGAGGAGGGTCGTCTGTGTTGTACAGTCCTGGGTGATAGTGGTGGACCAGGCAGGGTACAAGGAGTGTTGGTGAACAACTGAACACAGTTCCAACAAGGGAATTTTCCAAACCATTTTCAACGCTGAGAGAGGTTTAGAAGACTCACTTTTTCAAACTGTGTTCAGTTACTCTCCAACACTCCTTGTACCCTGGTACAACATTATCAGCCATGACTGTACAGATCCCTAACCCCCACCACCCTCACCTCCACCTCCACCCCCTAAACCCATGAAGAAGGTGAAGAAGAAGTGTAACCTAACCTAACCTAACCTAACCTATCCCAACCTAATTCAACCTAACCTAACCTAAACCAAACCTAACGTAACCTAACCTAACCTAACCTAACCTAACCTAACCACATCTAACCTAACCTAACCTAATCTAGCAAAACCAAACCTAACGTAACCTAACCTAACCTAACCTAACCCTCCCGAAAGTCGTGTTTGGGGATTAGGACAAACCCGAACGAATGAACGAACGACTGGGGAAATCATTATCTCTCTACCACCAACCCCCAACACAGACCACCAACCAGACCCTTTTCCTCCGTCCCCCAACCTCCAACCTCCATCCTCCAACCCACCAACTAACTCATTCCCTTATCTTCAACTTCATCTTCATCTTAAGGCCCGAGGTTGAAGGACTGGGGACGAGGGAAATGAAGACAATACTCTGTTCTTAGATAGATAGAAATAGATAGATAGATAGATAGATATAAATAGAGATTCATAGATAGATATAAATAGAGATAGATAGATAGATAGATAGATAGATAGATGGAGATAGATAGACAAATAGATATAGATAAATAGATAGATAGATATGAATAGATACAAATAGAGACAGATAGATAGAAATAGATAGATATAAATAGAGATAGATAGATAGATATAAATAGAGATAGATAGATAGATAGATATAAATAGAGATAGATAGATAGATAGATATAAATAGAGATAAATAGAGAGATATAAATAGAAATAGATAGATAGATAGATAAATACAACTAGAGATAGATAGATAGATAGATTGATATGAATAGAGATTGATAGATAGATAGATAGAGCCAAGTGGAACACAACTTATGAACAGAATATAGTGCTACTGGTGTGATCATAATCGTTGACATCTTTCTTTCCAACGGGGCTTTGTTTGTTTACATTAGATTTTCGCGGTCTTGTTGTTGTTGTTTTATACACAATCTATTCATTCCCCCGTCTTAATTACACATGTATTTTTTATTTTTTCTTAATTGTCGCAAAAAAATCCATTAATGTTCTATCAGTATTAATTTTCATCACTAACTTTAATAATTATAACTCCTTCAAACTACTTTCATTCATTTATTTTCTATCTTCATTTTTATTTTCATTTTTATTTTTTTTATCTACAACATAATATTATAGAATTTCAACTTTTGTATATTATATTCTGTTACACTTTTCTCTCATTTCATTATTCTCTTCACATTATTTTCATTATCTTTTCTTTCCCATGTCGTGTTTTTTGCATTAATCAGCTTTGTTATCGTTATCTTTATATATTTTTCATCTTTGTTCTTTACACTGGACTATCATTTTAATTCCCATATCTCTTATCAATTATCTTACTCAATTATTCTTTTAATTTCTTCATATTTCTTGCTTTATCTCATTATTTTTCCTTCTATCTTACACACACTTACATTTTCTTGTTATTTCTTCTTATTCCTTGATTTATATAATTATTTTCCTTTCACATTACACATTATTATATTTTCTTGTCATTTCTTCTTATTCTTTGCTTTATCTCATTACCTTTTCTTTTATCTTACACACTATTACATTTTCTTCAACACCTATTTCATTCCTCTTCTTTAATTAAACACCAGTTATCCTCCTCCTCCTCCTCCTCCTCCTCCTTTTTCTTCACCTCCTCCTCCTTCTCTCCTCCTCTCCTCATCCTTTTTCTCTTTTTCTTCTCTTCCTCTTACATACTCTTCCTGTTGCTGGCTTGGTCATCTTTCCTCTTGTTTTTATCCTCACTCTTCCTCCTCCCTGCTTGTCTTCCTCCACCACCACCACCACCACCACCCTTCTCCTCTCCACCACCACCACTAGGCTTGAGGGAGTTGGAGACTGGTGGAGCAGAGGTGGGGATGGAGATTTGTGTTGGAGTATTGATGGAGGAGTTCTTTGCATTGCGTTTGGTGGAGCGTGCTGGGAGGAGAGCCTGTTGGGAGTTGTGGCTGCTCATCTCCTCTCCACCACCTCCTCCACCATCACCTCCACCACCACCTCCTCCACCACGTCCACCCTCACCATCCTCATTAGACTGTACACGTGTTTGGGGTGGAAGGGATACATTATTATTATTATTATTATTATATTTATTATTATTATTATTATTATTATTATTATTATTATTATTGGATCTTTTATTCAATCAAAACATTCTGTCAACATAGGGATATAAGTTAATTTAATTTATTATTATTATGCTGGCACCTTGAAGTAAATTTAGGTTATTAGTTCACCATGTATGTGAAAGATGAAAAAATTTAGCATGTGACTGGGAAAATATACGTAAATGTAGAGTGAGTGAATGAGAGAGAGTTATAAAGTGAGAAAGTTTAGGATATGTAAACGTAGAGTGAATGAATGAGAGAGAGTTAAAAAGTGAGAAAACTTAGCATATGTAAATGTAGAGTGAATGAGAGAGAGAGAGTTAAAAAGTGAGAAAACTTAGGATGTGTAAATGTAGAATGAATGAGTGAGAGACAGAGAGTAAATAAGGAGACACGAGACACACACACACCTTGAGAGATTCGGTGGAGACTGAGAGACAGAGTAAGGCCCTCTCCAGTGCTGTGAACCTCTGAGGTGTGATGTCCTGGGCACTCCTCAACTCCTTCTCAGGGAACCACGCTGGCTCCTCCTCAGACAGTAGTGGATAACCCAAACAACTGGAAGATAGAGAGAGAGAGTTATAGAGAAAGATAGAGTGAGAGTTTGAGAGAGAGAGGGGTAGAGGATGATAGAGAGAGGGGTAGAGGAAGATAGAGAGAGGTAGAGAAAGATAGATAGAGTTTGAGAATGATAGAGAGGGGTAGAGAAAGATACGAGGCGAGGAAGACAGTGTTAGAGAAAGATAGAGAGAGAAATACAGTGTTAGAGAAAGATAGAGAGAGTTAGAGAAAGCTAAAGAGAGTTAGAGAGAGGTCGAGAAAGAGAGAGAGAGTTACATAGATATTTTGAGCATAGAAGGAGCGTATTCAATTTAAACACCCACCCCACCTCATCCCACCAACACACACACACACACACACACACACACACACACACACACACACACAAACCCAAACCCACACACACCCTACCTACCCACTCACCTACCCACACCCACCCATCCATCCATGCACCCACGTATACTCACTTGAGGATGGGTACAATAATAATCCATATGAGTGGTATAAGAACAAGGAGTAGAGCCACAACCAAAGCCCACATTGGCCACTGAAGGTCTCGACTCACACCAGCGTCTGAATCCCACGCCTGAGGAAGAAAGAGACGTATATAGATTAATACAAAATCAATAGAAAATTAATACAAACTAACACCCATATACATATTAATACAAAATCAATATAAATCAATGCAAAATCAATACAAACTAATATAAATAAATATACATGAATACAACATCAATACAAATAAACACCCATATACATATTGATACAAAATCAACACAAATAAACACCAATAATTATACAAATAAATACAAAGCAACACAAGCTAACATCCATATACAATTACTACATGGTATATTGGTCAAAGTGTTTGTTTGCTCTTTCAACCCACCAGGTAGACGCTTCCCTCCGTCACCATCTTGACCACATAAGCCACGAGGATGATGATCATGAGTAGAGGAGACACCACCTTCCAACACACCAGCCAGTACAGGGAAGGACGAGACCCACACATCAACTCAACGTCACTAGCAAACCTGAAGGAGAACCACATAATATAATCTAGTCACCTGTCAACCCATGTAAGGCAAGTAAGTTGTTCTAATTCATAACCTGAAGGGGACCACGTAATTTAATCTACTTCCCCGTCAACTCCACGTCACTTGCCAACCTGAGGAGAACCACATAATATAATCTAGTCACCTGTCAACCCATGTAAGGCAAGTATATAATGAGATAACTTTAGTCATTCTAATATATAACCTGAGGGGGACCACATAATATTATCTAGTACCTCGTCAACTAACTAATAACTATTTAATAACTAACTAACTAACTAACTAACTAACTAACTAACTAATAATAACTAACCTCTTTAGGCCATAGACGTAACTGATGCTAATACACTCCATGAAGCCGATCACCAGCAGTGGGATGTTACCGGCGAAGGAGTCAAAGAGTTGGAAGATATAGTTGCCTGCACCGTGGGTAAACATGAGTGACAGCACGAAGCACACCAGGCACACTATCGCTGTAGAAGAAGAAGGAGGAGGAGGAGGAGGGTGAGAGGGGGATGGTAAACGTGAGCATATGCTGTACACACATGCATTAAATTACAAGCACTCATACACACACACACACTCACACAATCATTTTCGGGCTAGAGTTGCTCCATCCAGATTCAAAATTAGTTGTAGGATGAAGGAACAAAATGTGCTCGTGTGATTTTTTTCCTCAGCGTCTACGAAAGAATATAATAATGTGTTTGTGTGTTTATCTCAAACGTTTAATTAAGAAGGAATATAAACTGCTCGTGTAATTTTCCCGAACGTCTACGAAGGAAAATAATAAAAATGTGCTCGTGTAGTTTACGAAAGAATATACAGTAATGTGTTTGTGTGATTATCTCAAACGTTTAAGAAGGAAAATAAATAAAAATGTGCTCGTGTAAAATTCCCAAACGTCTACGAAGAAAAATAAATATAAATGTGTTCGTGTATAGTTTCCCCCTAGAAGCGTCCACTTACCCGACAACATCTCCTTCCTGAGTTGGGGAAGGACCTTGAGATCGATGAGGGAAGAGATGACCCCTTCCAGTGTGCCGAACTGGGAGTCTGCGCCGAGGGTAAACAACATGAGGAAGAAGAGAACGGCCCACAGCGGAGGGAACGGGAACTGATTGATGGCCTCTGTGAATATGATGAACGCCAACCCAGTCCCTGCCGCTGACTGTGGAAGGTTAGATTACGTTTAGGTTTAGGTTACGAAAGGTTAGGTTACGTTAGGTTTGATTCCATCCCAACCCAAACCAAACCAAAACAATCAATCTACCCAACCCTTCCTTCTTTCATTCCCTCCCTTCCTCCTTCCTTCCTTACCTTCCTGAGTTCCTCCTGTATGTCACACACGGGCAGGTCGGCTTGGTGTGCTTCAAGGAGTGAGAGGTAGGTGGTGCCTTGTGGTGACTCGTCCAATAAGGCCATCAGTGTCTCGTTTCTCTCAGCCAGGCATCGGTCGTGAGTCTCGTGTGCCTTGAAACCTAAACACAGAGAGACAGAGAGAGGGTGAGAGTGGCTTAGAGATAGATATATAGATAGATAAATGGATAGTTAGATTGATGGATAGATAGATAGATAGGATTGAGAAGAAAGACCCCCTCCCCTCCCATCCTCCCTTTACCTAGGATTGAGAAGCTACCTAGGATTGAGAAGGAGGCCCTAGGATTGAAAAGAATGTCCCCTTCCCTCCCTCTTCCCACCCTTACCTAGGATTGAGAAGTTACCTAGAATTGAGAAGCTACCTAGGATTGAGAAGCTACCTAGGATGGAAAAGAATGGCCCTCTCCCCCCTCCCCTCCCATCCTCCCTTTACCTAGGATTGAGAAGACGACCACACCAGCCAGTAGTGAAGTAACACAGTTGGTGATAGAGACCATGATAGCGTCCCTCAGACAGTTGTTATTGATGGGGTTGTAGGATCCGAACGCTATGAGTCCCCCGAACGCCAAGCCCAGGGAGAAGAAGATCTGGGTACCTGCTTCAAGCCACACCGTCGGGTCCTCCAGCTTCTCCCACTGTGTATGTATGGAGGCCCCGGCAGGAGGAAGAAGCCGTTGAGTTACATTAGATTAAATTATAAAGATTAAGTTAGTTTTCTTTAAGTTTGGTTAGATTAGGTTAGGTTAAGTTAATTTTCGTTAAGTTAGGTTAAGTTAGGTTTCGTTAAGGTTAGGTGAGGCTCCTTGATTACTCCAAAGTGTACCAGTAAACAGGGCTAGATGAATACAAATAATAGGGCACTGTTGTTTGAAATAATTTGGAGGAATAATTTTACTTTAGATATACCAATACTATACCGTCCCCTTACGTCCCCTTAATTAAGTACGGTACCCCCTTGCATCCCCTTATGTACCCCCGACGTGTTTACATTACCAAGACGTGGCCTAAAGCATACAGTACATACCCTGGGAGTGAAGAGATGGGATACACCGTCAGACATGCCCCTCAGAGTAAGGCCCCTGCAGAGGAAGGCCAACAATACCAGGTACGGGAACACAGCTGTTACGTACACAACCTGGGAAGGGAACACGTGTCGGTCAACAATAAAATAATAATAATAAAAATAAATAAAATAATAACGTATATAAGTATTGGAGAGTGGGCAAGGAAATGGACAGGCAATTGGAAAGATCAATAATTAGACTGATTGATAAACAGGTGGAATGTATAGGGATTGATATAGACATTATTTAGACGGATATGTAAACAATATAAAGAAAGAAATGGTCCCTTTATAATTGCTATATACCCACCTTGCCAGACGCCACAATTCCCTTCATGATACACACGTAGATGATGACCCAAGCCAGAGCCATACAGCCAGCGATCTTCCAATTAAAGGACCCCACGTGGTTGATGTCAGGCGTGATGGCAAGGGCGTCACGATACCAAAAGAACTGTGTGGGTCCCGCCTTGTCACACTCCTGTAGAAGGTGGTACGTCTCGTTGCCCTCCACCACCCCTACGGCGTGAGGACAGTCCCCCCAAGGCAACGGTGACTGGAAGCTCTGTAGGAGAAGGTTTATGATGAGTGTATGGGTTGGTGTTAATTATGATGTTATTGTTTTGGTCTGCCATTGTATTGTATAGGGGAAGGTTAAAGACTGATTAGTAGGTAGATGATGAGATTTTAATTTATTGTTCGGTTTAGTCTGATATGATGTGGTGGACCTGAAGGTTAGGATTTATGTCTGAGAGATTAAGAGGATTGATTAGGATTTCTGTGTGAGAGATTAATTTAAGAGGATTATCTATTGTGAAAGAATTGGAGGTCTGCTGATTATTATTATACAACGTGACCCCATATATACTATCTATCTATC
>JAWZYT010006810.1:0-27500 GCA_034508575.1 Petrolisthes manimaculis
GTATATTCCATTCCGTGCCAAGAGTTGCCCTGTGTCGTGTCTCTTGTGGTGGTCAAGGGAAGTTTTGTGTTGGTAATTCTGGAGCAACTGAATCCTCCAAACTATTCCAAGCAACAAACAGAACAGCATTATATTGCTCTTCTGGTCCTGTTTCGTAGCGTACTTTGGAGCAATCATGGCACTCCAATGTACCAATAAAAAAAAGAAAAGAATTACCATCTTAATCAATCCCTGTAAACAAAACCAAGACAAATGACTCACTTATTAATATATATATATATATATATATATATATATATATATATATATATATATATATATATATATATATATATAGTATATATATATATATATATATATATATATATATATATATATAATATATTTATATATATATTAAACAAATTGGGTTTCTTTCTATTGGTATATCTTTACAATCCATTTTTTGTATAGTGTATAATTATCTGTTCCCATTTTAATTTGTACACTTTTATATTCCTCTATATGTTTTGTGTTAGCTGCTGTTTGTTCTATCTTTCTTTAAACACAAATGTTGGAGACGTGATTTATGGCATAGTTTGGTGGGAGATCAGTGGTCTTTCAATTCTCTCTCTCTCTGTCTCTGTCTGTATCTCTCTCTCTATTCTCTTCTCTCTCTCTCTCCTCTCTCTCTCTCTCTTCCATCTTTTCTCTTCACCACCAATCCTCCCACTACCCCTCAGAGAAAGAAAAAGAGATTAGAGAAAGAGAAGATAGAGAGAGATAATGAGTGATGATAAGAATTAAAAGGAGAGGTTAAAGGTTAGACACACACACACACACACACACACACACACACACACACACACACACACACACACACACACACACAGACACACACACACACACTCACTCAAAGACGAAGGGAAGATATGCTACAAAAGATGGAACGGGGACACACACACACACACACACACACACACACACACACACACACACACACACACACACACACACACACTTCTCTCTCTCCCTGTCACTCTCTCTCCTGTCACTCTCTCTACACACACCACACTTCTCTCCCCCTCTCTCTCTCTCTCTCTCTCTCTCTCTCTCTACACACACACACACACACACACAACCTGACCCCTGACCTTCTGAACTGAGGTAGGTCTGACTGCTTCAACTCGTACCGTTCTGACTTGTGTGTACATTGGCTGAGGGGCTGGACAATACCACCTGGAAATATACCGTATAAATAGCAAGCTCAGGAAAATAGAGGAGAAGAGGTAAAAGTACGTACAGAGAGAGAGTGTGAGTGAAAGAGAGTGAGAAGAGTGAGAAAGAGAGGGGGGAGAGGGGGGGTTAAAAGTAGAGAGAGAGAGAGGGGGGTTATTATAAGTACGTAGAGAGAGAAAGAGGGGTTAAAATTAAGGAGAGAGAGAGGGGGGGTTAAAAGTAGAGAGAGAGAGAGAGAGAGAGAGAGAGGGAGAGAGAGAGAGAGATAAATATATATAGAGAGAAATATAATAATTTGACTTGTATTGGATGACATTTACCGAAGAATCCAGTGAGTTAATTAATTGAGTGAACAGGTGAATGAATGGAGGAAGAGGATTATGGCAGATTGGGTAGACAACTAACTGATTCCTCCAAAGCCGTGACAAGCAACACAAAACAAGTCTTCATTATACATATATATGGCATAGAGGCTCTTGTTTCCTGGACTAGTTTGGAGGAACCAGAAACTATCGATATTAATATAATTGTCGACGATGCTTCTCTCGTCTAATTTTTTTTTTTTTTTTTTTTTTTTTAGTTTTTTGTTGCCCGAGTTTTTTTTAGTTTTTTCATTCGTTCTTATTAAATAAATCTCTCAGATAAAAAGTTATTATATATGATGTGAAATTAGGTTTTTCTCTTTTCATTTTGTTGCATGCATAGAGTGACTGACCTTTTTTTTTTTTCATTACATTTTTAATCTTAGTGAAAAAAATTAACAGGGTATTGTATTGAATTATTAACTGGCTCTCTGCGTGTCTGTCTGTCTGTCTGTCTGTCGTCTGTCTGTCTGTCTGTCTGTCTGTCTGTCTGTCTGTCTCAATATCTGTCTCAATGTCTGTCTCAATGTCTGTCTCAATGTCTGTCTGTCTGTCTGTCTGTCTGTCTCTCCTGTTCCTCTATAATTCTCTCTCTCTCTCTCTCTCTCTCTCTCTCTCTCTCTCTCTCCTCCTCCTACCCTCCCTTCCTCCATCCTACATCATTTTCCTTTCCTCCCTCCCTCCAATCTCATTTCATTTCTTCCCTCCTACATCGCTCCTTCTCTTTTCTTTCCTTCCCTCCCTCTCTTTTCCCTTCTCCCTTTTCTCCTTCTCATGTTCATCCTTCCCTCCCTCTCTTTTCCCTCCTCCTTCTCTTTCTCCTCCCTCCCTCCCTCCTCCTCTCTTTTAATTTCCTACATCTCTTCTCCTCCACCCTTCATTTAGCTACCACTCACTCACTCACCCTCCCTCCCTCATTCCCTCCCTCTCTTCCCCTTTCCCCTCCCCCCCTTTTAATTAAGTCCTTCCATATCACTATCCATTTGCTTTATTCCTGCTTCTCCTTTATTCTACTTTCTTACATTTCTACCTCTCCTCTTTACATTTATTTTCTTCTTAATTAAACCCTTCCTCTACTCTCTCTTATCTCTTTCATGATTAAGACCCTTTATCTTTATTTCTGTTTTCTCCTTCATCTGTATTCATGTTTCTCCTTTATTCCTACTTTCTACTTCTCCTTTTTCATTTATTTTCTTTACAACCCTTTCTTTCATCCTACTCTCTACCATCTCTCTCTTCTAATTAAGTTTCTCCACGCTTACATCTATTTCCATGACTTTCACACCCCTCTTTATCTTTCTATTTCTATTTTTCTTTTTCATATTTTACACTCTTCTCAACCCGACACACACACACACACACACACACATACAAACAAACACACACACAATCTCCCCTCACACACACACACTCCCCCAAAACACACACACATACTCACTCAATCCCACCCAAAACAACCCCACAAACACACACACATATACTCACTCAATCCCACCCAAACAACCCCCCAAACACACACACATATACAAACACACACATACACACAAAATCACCCCCTCTCACACACCACACACACACACACACACACACAAATCACCCCCTCCTGCACACACACACAAAATCACCCCCTCACACACACACACACACGCAAAAATCACCCCTCCTCCTCCACACACACACATACACACACTCCCCAAAAAACACACATACACACACACACACACACCTACTACAGACATAGCACCTGCCCTAGCAACTTAAACCAACCAAGATATACACAACAGTACTCAAGTCTTCACCACGACCACCATCATCACTGTCTCAAACCACAACATTATCCCTACCTTATATTACACAGACACCACCAAAAATAAAGAAAATAAATAATAATAATAACATACCCCGAGTTAAAGTTGACATTTACCAATTCCACACTAATACGGGGAAGGGGACGGGAAAGGGGACGGAAGGGGGACGGAAGGGATGGAAGGAGAGGGACCGAGTTATATATCTTTATTTTTTTTATTTTTATTTTTTTTGTTCCCGTTTTTTTTTTTTTTTTTTTTGTCATCTGACTGACTGTAGTACTAAAGTATTTGATTCTGAATTGGATTTTATTTTATTGGCTAATTTATCTTGCTGGAAATCTCTCTCTCTCTCTCACTCTTTCTCTTTCTCTTTTGTTCGTTTCTCTCTCCATCTCTTTAATTATCTCTCTCTCTCTTTGGTTCTTTTTCTCAGTCTGTGTGTGTGTCTGTCAGTTTCTTTCTGTCTCTCTCCTTTTCTCTCTACCTATTCCCTTTCCCTCTCTCACTCTTACATTCTCTTTCAATCCCTTTAGTTACCCCTCACTCACTCTCTCTCTCTCTCTCTCTCTCTCTCTCTCTCTCTCTCTCTCTCTCTCTCTCTCTAATCTTCCCTCACCCTTTTCCATATCTTCTTTCCAATTCTATCTTCCCTCCACCCACACACACACACACCCACCCACACACACACACACACACACACACACTCTCTCCTCTTCTCTTCCTTCCCTTTCTTCTACTTTCTCTTCCCCTCTACCTCCTCTCCCTGTCATTATTCCTCCATTTCTCCTCTCTCTCTTTCTCTCTTTTACCCCTTTCTCTCACTCTTATATCCATTATCTTTCTTTCACTCTCTCTAGCCATTCTCTCTCTCACTATTTATCCATCATCTTTCTTTCATTCTCTCTAGCCATTCTCTCTCTCACTCTCTATCTCTCTCTCTATCACTATCTCTCTCTCTCTCTCTCTCTCACTCTCTCTCCCTCCTTCCCCCCCCCCCCTCCCCCTTGCTAACTCTCACCCTCCATCCTATTACACGGACTTCAAATTGACTGCGACGCAAACGAGATTAAATTTATACCCTTTCCACCCCCATCTCCCACCAGCCACCCAGCCTGCCCCCTGACCCCTGCCCTGACTCCCTCCACTAAGTCTCTTAAGGTACAGGGATCCACGTTTGTCTTTCCCATGTGAGGGGGGAGGGGGAGGGGGAGGAGGGGGAGGGGAGGAAAAGAGAGGAGAGGGTATGAGAGGGGAGGGGGATGGAGGAGAGGGGAGGGGGATGGAGGAGTTGAAGAGGAAGAGAGAGGAGAGGAGAGGGGAGGAGAGGAGAGGTCTGATTAGGCTGGCTTGGGTTAGATTAGGTTAGTTTATAGAATTACAAGGTTAGGTTAGATTAGATTAGTTAAGGGAATTTAAGGTTAGGTTAGGTTAGATTAGTTGAGAGCATTTAAAGTTAGGTTAGATTAGTTTAGTGGAGGAAATACAAGGTCAAGTTAGGTTAGATTATGTTAGGTTAGGTTACGTGAGTTTAAGGAATTACAAGGTTAGGTTAGATTAGGTTAGTGAAGGGAAGACATAAATAGGTTAGGTTACGTTAGGTCAAATTAGATTAAGTCTAGTTAGGTTATGTGTGATTAAGGTTTGGTTGATAAATTAGGAGCACTAGATTTAACTTTCCTATAAAAAGGGATTCTATATTAACCATAAATATTTTTATTTGTGGGGGGAGGGAGATCAGGTTAGGTTAAGTTTGGTTAGGTTGATTAGGTTAGGTTAGGTCAGGTTCAGATTAGATTAGGTTAGGTTAGGTAGATTAGGTTAGGTTAGTCAGATTAGGTAAGGTTAGGTTAGGGTTAGTTCAAGTCAGGACAGGTCAGGTCAGGTCAGATTAGGTAAGTTAGGTTAGATTAGTTCAAGTTAGACAATATCCTGACCAACTAAGTCAGATTGGGATTAGAGTGAGAGCAGATTGGGATTAGAGTGAGAGAGCAGTTTAACTAATATAAGCGTTAGGGCTGAAATTAAAGTGAGAGTGAATATATCCTGGAAATAATAAAAAGAGTTGAATATAAATTAGCCTTGCGCCCTCTAACTCTCACTCTCACTCTTACTCTCTCTCTCACTCTCACTCTCTCTCTGATTGTGTGTGTGTGTATGTGTGTGTGTCTGAGTATGTATGTGTGTGTGTGTGTGTGTGTCTGAGTATGTATGCGTCCGTGTATGTGTATGTGTGTCTGAGTATGTATGCGTCCGTGTATGTGTGTGTCTGAGTATGTATGCGTCCGTGTATGTGTGTATGTCTGAGTATGTATGCGTCCGTGTATGTGTGTGTGTGTGTGTGTGTGTGTGTATTTATGTGTGTGTCCCCATACCCTATCAGACTTTGTGCCACTCCTTGACCAGCCAATCAGTGTACAATTGGCCCCACTTCCGTCTTATGTCCACAGCTGCTGCTTCTCTGATTGGACCAGTGAGATTGATAGACCAAATTAAAGTGGCCATTATTATTATTATTATTATTATTATTATTATTATTATTATTATTATTATTATTATTATTATTATTATTATTATTATCATTTTTATTATTATTATTATTATTATTATTATTATTATTATTATTATTATTGTTATTGCTATTGTTATTATTGTTATTATTGTTATTATTATTATTATTAAAGTGTTGGTTAAATCCGGAGCGACTGATTCCTCCACACGTCACGACTTCCGAACTGGTACCCAGCCACAGAGGGAGGAAAGTGAGGGTAATTACTCCCAAATACTGCAGCTGTTATGGTACCAGTGAGGGTGTTATGGTACCAGCGAGGGTGTTATGGTATCAGTGAGGGTGTTATGGTACCAGTGAGGGTGTTATGGTACCAGCGAGGGTGTTATGGTATCAGCGAGGGTGTTATGGTACCAGCGAGGGTGTTATGGTATCAGTGAGGGTGTTATGGTACCAGTGAGGGTGTTATGGTACCAGTGAGGGTGTTATGGTACCAGTGAGGGTGTTATGGTACCAGTGAGGGTGTTATGGTACCAGTGAGGGTGTTATGGTATCAGTGAGGGTGTTATGGTACCAGTGAGGGTGTTATGGATACCAGTGAGGGTGTTATGGTACCAGTGAGGGTGTTATGGTATCAGCGAGGGTGTTATGGTACCAGCGAGGGTGTTATGGTACCAGTGAGGGTGTTATGGTACCAGTGAGGGTGTTATGGTATCAGTGAGGATGTTATGGTACCAGTGAGGATGGTTTACGACGTTCGGTGGCCATATAGTTAGTGCCTGAAACTCGATTTGAAAGAGTAACCATTCTGAGGCCATCACCACCAACCTGAGGAATCCAGCTCCCGAGTCCAGATTATTTAATGGGATGCGGGAGTAGGGGACAAGAAAAAAAATATATATAAACAAATACAAAAAAATAGCAGAAAAAAATATATATAAACAAATACCAAAAAAAATACAAGAAAATAAAATATATATAAACAAATACAAAAAAAATACAAGAAAATAAAATATATATAAACAAATACAAAAAAAAAAAATACAAGAAAAAAAATATATATAAACAAATACAAAAACATACAAACCAAGAATAAAAAAAAAAAAAATGTCCCCCTCAACATTTCCAACCTGCCTAATTCGGATTGTCCCAGGCTATAATTCCATAATCCGGTTGTGTACTGTTGATTAGCACGAGTGGCATTAAGTGGAGAGATAATCTGGGTTTTTTTTTTTTGCTTTTTCAACGAGTCATGGAAAGATAATCTGTTTTTTTTTTTTTTTAGTTTTTTCAACGAGTTATTGGAGAGATAATCTGGGTTTTTTTTTTTTTAGTTTTTTCAACGAGTCATTGGAAAGATAATCTGTTTTTTTTTTTTTTTTTTTTTGCTTTTTCAACGAGTTATTGGAGGGTTTCTGATTCCTCCAAATTATCCCAAAAAACAGGAATAGTACCTCAGTATTCGTGTTAATAATCAGTATTTTTTTTTTTAGGAAAGTTTGGAGGAATCAGTGGTCCTCCAATGACATGTTTTCTTTAAGAAGGTTATATATTATTGTGGGTATCTTAGAAGGCTGCTGATTCTCCACACTATGCCAGGAAACAGGATGCATGCCTTAGTATTCGTGTATATAATCTGTTTTGTAGTAGAGTTTGGTGGAATCAGTGTCTTCCAATATATATGTATTAATCAGATCAAGTTACTCGTGTTCAAAGGTTCATCTCACATAATTGCAGTCGAGATTAAACGCACGCACGCACGCACACACACACACACACACGCACGCACACACACACACACACACACACACACACACACACACAGACAAAACATACATATAATCACACACAAACACACCCAAAGCTACACAAGCACACACCACAGACAGACAGACAGACAGACAGACAGACAGATACACAAACACAAACACTCATACTTATACTCTCTCTCTCTCTCTCTCTCTCTCTCTCTCTCTCTCTCTCTCTCTCTCTCTCTCTCTCTCTCTCTCTCTCTCTCTCTCTCTCTCTCTCCTCTCTCTCTCTCTCTCTCAAGCACACACACACACACACCTGTCATGCATAAGTGAGGCTCAACATGCAACTGACTGTGTGTGTGTGTGTGTGTGTGTGTGTGTGCCTACTCTATTTCTCTTGTCTCTCTCACCTTTGACATTCACATCACACCTACACTCACTCACTCACTCACTCACTCAAACGCTCTCACTCAAACACTCTCTTTCTCTCTCTTCTCTCTCCCTCTCTATCACTCTCTCTCTCTCCAACACTCACTCTCTCTCACAACACTCACTCTCTCTCAAACATACACTCTCTCAAACACACACTCTCTCAAACTCTCTCTCTCTCTCTCTCTCACACACACACACACACACACACATACACACACACACACACAAACATACTCCCATTTTCAAACTCACTCACTCTCATTCCATCATCATTTTCTCTCTCTCTTTTGCACTTGTCTCGTATTTTTTTTCCTTTCCCGACAATTCTGCCATTTTTATCATTTACTTGTGTGTGTGTGTGTGTGTGTTAATTAATCTTACCTACAACATCAGGTGATACTCGTAGGAAGGTGCTCAATATTTACCTGCAAATGAGAAATATCCATACATTAGTTTACAATATACAAACTTATCACAATCATAATTATAAAAAAAAACATCATATGCATTAATTTTCCTATTCGTGTATGTACCTGTAATAACATACAGAAAAATACATACATGTTTATTTGATTAATATTAAAAGTTTACCCTACCCCGTGTGAGTTTTATTACCCTCGACTGCACACTTAAAGAGGGTGCAGAAATGTGGGGACAGGCTTGGGGGTTGGGGGGTGTGGGAGTTTGGGGGGATAGGGGGTGCAGGAGTTTTGGTTTTAGGGGGGGGAGTTAGGGGGTGTGGGAATAGGGGACAGGCTTTCTACCCCCTCAAGTCTGTCCCCCTACTCCCGCACCCCCTTAAGGAAAGAGTAGGAGTAGAGTAGAGTAGAGTAGAGTAGAGTAAAGTAGAGTAGAGTAGAGTAGAGTAGAGTAGAGTAGAGTAGAGTAGAGTAGAGTAGAGTAGAGTAGAGTAGAGTAGAGTAGAGTAGAGTAGAGTAGAGTAGAGTAGAGTAGAGTAGAGTAGAGTACAGTAGAGTAGAGTAGAGTAGAGTAGAGTAGAGTACAGTAGAGTAGAGTAGAGTAGAGTAGAGTAGAGTAGAGTACAGTAGATTGTTGTGATTCCTCCAACGTGTGCCAGGAAACAGACGCTCTCAATGGAACCTATAGGAATAAGGGATCCATTACCTGGGATAGTTTGGAGAGAGAGAGAGAGAGAGAGAGAGAGAGAGAGAGAGAGAGAGAGAGACCTTCCAATTCACCAACAAGAGAATCTTCCCTTAATTATAGAAGTAATACAATTGCCCATCGATAAACTGCACACACACACACACACATTATTGCCTATATGCTACACACACACACATTATTATTGCCTATAGATATACTACACACACACACACACATTATTGCCTATATGCTACACACACACACATTATTCTTGCCCATATATAAGCTACACACACCACACACACACATTATTGCCATAGATAAGCTACACACACACACACACACACACATTATTGCCATAGATAAGCTACACACACACACACACACACACATTATTGCCATAGATAAGCTACACACACACACACACACACACACACACACACACACACACACACACACACACACACACACACAGGGGCTGAAACCTAGGAGAGGCCAGGACGGTGTGTGTGCATTGCTAAAACCATTATCCCTGCTTTGGGCCGACCTTGTTGTATAATATTACCACAACAACAACAGAAGCAGAAGGAAGAGGAGGAGGAGAAGCAGTAATTTAGGTATTGATTGTCCTTAAGGGGGGCTGGGAGCTAGGGGACAGGCTTGGGGGGGACTGGGAAGGGTGTGTGGGAGTAGGGGGACAGGCTTGGGGGGGGGGACGGGTGTGTGGGAGTATGGGGACAGGATTGGGGATTGGGTAGAAAGTTTGTCCCCTATTCCCGCACCCCCCAGAACCCCCCCAAGCCTGTCCCCCTACTCCTGCACACCCCCACTATTTCCCCCCAAGCCTGTCCCCTAATCTCCCACATCACCCTTAAGTGGAGAGTATACTTTTGGTACATTGGAGTGCCTTGATTCTCTCCAAAATATGACAGGAAACGGGACCAGATGGACAAAACTAAAGGCGTCCTGTTGCTTGAAATAGTTTGGAGGAATCAATTACTTCAGATTTGCTTCAGGTATTGTAAGTCATTTCAATCGAGGTGAAGCTTACTACTATTTTTTTTTTTTTTTTTTATTACTATTACTATTTTTTTTTTTTTTTTTTTTATATATTCCAGTTTATTTTATTTTTTTCTCCAGGATTGCTAACTTAACTATTTGAGTGGTGTCATTTGGGGTAGGGAGAGAGAGAGAGAGAGAGAGAGAGAGAGGGAAGAGAGAGAGAGAGAGAGAGAGAGAGAGGGAGAAAGAAAAAATATGGGTAGTAACAGATAGAGAAAAATGAGTGACAAATGGATGGAGGAAGAGCGAGAAAGAGGAAATGAGTGAGAGATAAAAGAAATAAGGAAATGAGTGAGAGATAAAAGAAATAAGGAAATGAGTGAGAGATAAAAGAAATAAGGAAACGAGTGAGAGATAAAAGAGATAAGGAAATGAGTGAGAAATAAAAGAGATAAGGAAACGAGTGAGAGATAAAAGAGATAAGGAAATGAGTGAGAGATAAAGAGATTATGGCTTCCCTCCCATGCACGTCGTAATGGAAAACACCTACATGGGTTTATATAACGTTATGATGGAAGAAAGGTGAGAACATTTTCATTTTTATACCATTTATTATATATATTATAATTATGATATCAAAGCTCTCACTCCCTTCACACCAAGCGTCGTCACCAACTATATACATGTTAAACAGATTATACTGACACACACACACACACACACACACACACACACACACACACAATTCACAAACACAAACAAACGCTCACTCACTCTGTCTGTCTCTCTCATACAACTTTTGTGTGTCTGTTTCTCTCTCCCTCTCTCTCTCACACACACACACACACACACACACACTTATATACGTATAGATTAGTTTAAGCCATTTATTTCCTCTAGTGCATTCTGCAACCCAGACTCCTACAAGTTAAGTTTGGGAGAACTGAAGTGCTACAGAGTCCCCCAAACAAACCCCCCAAAAACAGATTACCTACGTATACAAATAGTGAGGACCTGTTTTATGGCACTATTTGGAGGGCTACACAAGACTCAATTTTCGCCCACAACAACAACAACAACAACAACAAAAACAAAAACAACAGCAGCAGTAGCAACAACAACCACAACAACAACAACATAGCGACCCCCTCCTTTTTTTAAATCCCAAGAAAGTGAAAGAAAGAGATTGGACGAGGATTTATGCCACTCACTCACTCACTCACTCACTCTCACACTCACCCCCTCACTCACTCACTCACTCACTCACTCACTCTCACTCACACCCCTCTACTGCTCTCTGTAAATATTTAAGGCATAGTAGAGAGAGAGTTAACTATTTTGTGTGTAGTGCATGCATGGTTCTGGTAGTGTTAAAACCAGGCTCACTTCGTTTTCTCCATTACTGATCTGTTGTTGTGTGGCTTTCTCTGTCTGTCTGTCTGTCTGTGTCTGTGTATGTGTATGTGTCTGCCTCTGTCTCTCTGTCTGTCTCTCTCTCTCTTTCTCTCACAACTTTGCAACTTTCCCCCTCTCTCTCCCTTCCCCCTACTCCTCCTCCTTCTCCTCTCCAACTACTTCCCTCTCTCCCTCCCTGCTAACCACTCCGCCAATCAATGTGCCAGAAACCAGCCTTATCCTCCTCCCTCCCTATACGCCTTTCCCCAACCTCCCCCTTCCCTTCTAACTATACAGCGGCAGTACTCTATTGCACCTCTCCCTCCCTCCCTCCCTCCCTCCATCTCCCCTACTCCTCCCCTTCCCTTAAAATTTGCCTCTCCCTCCCTCCCTCCCTCCCTCCCTCCCTCCACCTTGCTAGTGTAATGAATATATTGCTTTCCCCACCTCCTCCCCTACTCCTTTCTCCTCTTCTCTCCACATTCCTCCACTTTCCCCCTTCCTCCTCTTCTCTCCACATTTCTTCACCTCCCCCCTACCTTCCTCCTGTTCTCTCCACATTCCTCCACTTTCACCCTTCCTCCTTTTCTCTCCACATTTCTCCCCCTCCCCCCTACCTTCCTCCTGTTCTCTCCACATTTCTCCACCTCCCCCCTACCTTCCTCCTGTTCTCTCCACATTCCTCCAACTCCCCCCTTCCTTCCTTCCTCCCTCCTATTCCCTACACACTCTTCTAAATTTTCTTCTTCATTATATATATTTTTAGCAAAACATTAGTTATCGTACGTAACATGAGAAATAGTATATACTTTCACCACGATAAAAAAAATAACTATCCATTCACTGTAAAGCCTATGATTTCCACCTTATTGAAAACTAACTATTCATTTATTCACTAAATCATTCATTCACTCATTCATTCATTCAGTCACTCATTCATTCACTCATTAAGTCAGTCAGTCATTAATTCCGATATTCAATCACCCACTCATTCATTCATTCAATCAGTCAGTCATTCATTAATTCATTCAACCAGTCAATCAGTCAACACCTGTCAGTCATTCAATCTGTCAATCAATTAGCACCTGTCAGTCTTTCAATCAACACCTGCCAGTCAATCAGTCAATCAATCAACACCTGTCAGTCAATCAATCAATCTTCCACTTAATCAGCGACCCTGTCAGTCAGTCACACGTGGCGTTGGATGAGTCGAGAGGTGTAATCGGCAGTCAGTCGTGCAGTGAGCCAGTCAGTTAGTCAGTCAATGAGTCAGATAGTTAGTCAGTCAGTCAGTCAGATAGTGAGCCAATCAGTGAGTCAGTCAGTCAGTCAGTGGGATAATTATTCAGTCAGTCAGTCAATAACTCAGTCAGGAAGTCCATCAATCAGTGAGTGAGTGAGTGAGGGAGTGAGTGGTGAGTGGTGTAGTGAGGCGGATAATTCAAGTGATTAGAGTGGAGACGCTACCACTACTCAATCAGAGGTAGAGGGGTGGAGGGTGACAGGAAGGGAGGGAGGGAGAGAGAGAGAGAGAGAGAGAAGGAAGGAGGTAAGGGATATATAACTTTGGAGAGGGAAGAGGAGGCTGAGTGAAGTTGGGGTAGCGAGAGGTTTGGAGAGGGAGGGAGACATATAAAAAAAAATAGAGAGAAGAAGAGAGAAAGCAGAAAAATTGGAGTTTAGGGAGTAGACAGCTTTGAGAAAGAGAGGCAGACAAAGAATAAAAGAAACAGAAAGAGAGAGGAAGAAGGGAGGGAGAGGAAAGCAGGAAGAAAGAGAGGGAGAAAGCGAAAGGGAAGAGAAATAAGAAAGGAGGAGGAGGAAAGGGGAGATGGAGAAAAGGAAATACAAGAGAGAAAGGAAACAGGAAGGGAGAGAATAGAAGAGAAGAATGGAAGACAGATGTGTAGATAGATAGATAGATAGATAGATAGATAGATGAATGTATAGATAGATAAATAATAGATGGAAATAGATTTAGCTATTGAATCATTGAGAGAGAGTGAGTGAGAGAGTGAGTGAGTGAATGAGTGAGTGAGTGTGTGAGTGAGAGAGAGAGAGAAAGAGAGAGAGAAAACACACCAGAGGGATGGGGGGGGGTGATGGTCAAGGGGGAGGAAATTGAAAGGAAAGAATGGGAAGGAAGGAAATTAAAGAGAGGGGAAAGGCTCGAGAGAGAGAGAAAGAGAGAGAGAACGAGAGAGAGAGATAGAGAGATAGAGATAGTGTGTGTGTAGAAGAGATAAATAGAAAGAGAACGAAAAAGAAAGATAGATAGATAGATAGAGAGAGAGAGAGAGAGAGTGAGAGAGAGAGAGAGAGAGGTAGGAAAGGTCAGTGAATGATTGAGTATTGGAAGAAGTAGTGAATGTATAAAAAGGAGAGGCGGAGTTAGTAATGGAAGAGGTGAGTTAGGAGGGAGTAAGGGAGTGAGGGAGTGAATGAATGGGTGAGTGAATGAATGGGTGAGTGAGTGAATGAATGGGTGAGTGAGTGAATGAATGGGTGAGTGAGTGAATGAATGGGTGAGTGAGTGAATGAATGGGTGAGTGAATGAATGGGTGAGTGAATGAATGGGTGAGTGAGTGAGTGAGTGGGTGGGTTAAGGGGTAAGTGAGTAAGTGAGTGACATTTCTCGATACACAAACACACACATATATACAAACACACACACACACACACACACACACACGATCCCCCTCATCCGCGGTAACAAGGCTAGAAAAACCGTGTGGGAAATCTGTAGCGAGTAAAAGCCGGTGTTGCATCCACGGCTACAGATGGGAGAGAGGGGAGAGGGAATGGAGAGGGAGGGAGAGGGAGGGAGAGAGGGAGGGAGAGGGGGAGAGGGTGGGATGGAGAGTGGGAGGAAAGGGAATTGAGAGAGAATAGATATATATATATATATATATATATATATATATATATATATATATATATAAAGAAAAAGAGAAAGAAAGAGAGAGAAGAGGGAAGGGAATTGACACAGAGAGAGAGAGAGGGTAAGGGTGATAAAGAGGAGGAGGAAGAGGAGGAGGAGGAGGAGGAAGAGGAGGAGGAGGAGGAGGAGAGGAAGGAGATAAGGAGGGAAATACCGAGACAAATGAGGTGTAAGAGAGAAAATGATTGAGAGTGAAACACGAGAGAAGTGATAAAAGATGGAGACAAAAGGGTGAAGGAATGGAAATAATGATGAGAGAGAGAGAAAGAGAGAGTTAGAAAGAGAGTTAGAGAGAGTTAGAAAAAGTTAGGAGTTAGAGAGAGAGATAGAGAGAGTTACAAGGAGTTACAAGGAAAAGAAGAGAGAGAGAGAGAGAGAGAGAGAGAGAATACGAAGAGGGAAAACTGAGGAGAAAGAGAGAGAGGAGAATTCGAAGAGAAAGAAAAAAGAAAGAGAGAGAGAGAGAGGAATACGAAGAGAGAAAGGGAGCGAGAGAGAGATAACACACAAAATATTTACACCGAGGAATATGGAAGATGAAACTGGAGGAGGAGGAGGAGGAGGAGAAGGAGGAGGAGGAGGAGAAGGAGGAGGAGGAGGAGAAGGAAAAGAAAGGGAGGGAGGGAGGGAAGTGTGTGTGTGTGTATTGGAGGGGAGAGAGGGAGGGAGGTGTGTGTGTTTGTGTGGTTGTGTGTGTGTGTGTTGGAGGGGAGGGAAGGGAAGAAAGTGATGTAGAGGAGGTGAGAGAGAGTGATGGAGAAGAGGGAGGAACTGAGATGGAAGAGGGGAGGGACTGAGGGTATGAAAAATGAGAGAACGTGATGGAAATGAGAGATGAGAGAGAGGAGGAGGAGGAGGAGGAGGAGGAGGAGGAGGAAGCAAGGATTGACGGGAAAAAAGGAGAGAGAGAGAGAGAGAGGAAAGGTTAGAGGAAAGGAAGGACAAAGAGAGACGGAAAGGTAGGAGAGAAGATAAAAAGGAAATAAATAAAGAAAATGAAGGAAGGAAATATAAATAGGAGGGAAGGAATATGGGAAAAAGATAATGAAAAAGAAAAGAAAAGAAAGAATAAAAGATGGAATATAACAAACACACGAACTAATTAAATTAAAGAATGTCCATTAAATATACAACAAGCTGAAGTAAATAATAGAGAAAGGTTGAATTGAAGAAAATATAAAGTTTAATGAAGGGAAAAGAGTGGAGGGTGGGGAAAAGTGAAAAAAAAAAAAAAAAAAAAAAAAAATATGAATATGCAGGAGTATAGAAGATAAAAGTTTTCGAGAAGAGGGGAGACGACACTTGAAAAACATGGGAGAGAGAGAGAGAGAGAGAGTGAGAGAGAGAGAGAGAGTGAGAGAGAGAGAGAGAGTGAGAGAGAGAGAGAGAGTGAGAGAGAGAGAGAGAGAGGTAAAGAGAGACAGACAAAGATAGAGAGAGACAGAGAGAGACACACAAAGAGAGAGAGAAACAGAAAGGGAGAAAAAAAGAGATAAAAAAAACTTGAAAAACATGGCAGAGAGAGAGAGAGACCACTACCCTACCACCTTCCTCCCTTCGCCCCGTCCCTCCCCCCACCTCTCTCCCAACCCCCCTCCCCCCCTGTGGCTACGTAATTCCTCAAACCAACAACACTACATTTTTACATCAGCCATTTTCACCAACCATATTTACAAACACTCAATACAACTTTCATTACAACATCCACAAACTTATACAAACCCATTATTTACAACATTTACAAACCCAGTACAACTTTTACAAACTTATCACAACTTTTACAAACCCATTATTTACAACATTTACAAACCCAGTACAACTTTTACAAACTTAACACAACTTTTACAAACCCATTATTTACAACATTTACAAACCCAGTACAACTTTTACAAACTTATCACAACTTTTACAAACCCATTATTTACAACATTTACAAACCCAGTACAACTTTTACAAACTTAACACAACTTTTACAAACCCATTATATACAACATTTACAAACCCAGTACAACATTTACAAACTTATTACAACATTAACTATCCTATTACAAAATGTGCATGCCTATTTCAACCTTTACAAACTTATTAGAACATTTACAAACTTATCACAACTTTTACAAACCCATTATATACAACATTTACAAACTCATTACAACATTATACAAACCCATTACAACATTTACAAATCTATTACAACATTTACAAACCAATTACAACATTTACACACCTACTTCAACATTTACAACCATATTACAAAACCTACCAACATTTACCAAACTTCATTACAACATTTTGCCAACATTTTTTCCAACTAAAGCGAGCCTTACAACATTCACAAACAAACTTTTTACAACTGTTACTGCAAGGGCCAAAATGACACCATCTGAAACCATATTAATTTTATTACTACAATTATTACTATTATCATTAAAAGGACAACAATTATGATAAGTTACTACTATGACTGCTAAAATATAATAATGCTATACTTAGGCTTGAATGTGTGTGTGTGTGTGTGTGTGTGTGAATGAGTCTGGGAGAGATTGTGTGTGTGTGTGCGTGTGTGTGTATGAATGAGTCTGGGAGAGATTGTGTGTGTGTGTGTGTGTGTGTATGTGAATGAGTGTGTGTGTGTGTGTGTGTACAGGTGGTATTGAGAGAGACAGTCATGGGTGATCACTCTTCCGTTCACTGAGCCAACTTCACCCAACTGGCTCCATCCGCTTTGTTACACACACACACACACATACATACATACATACATACACACACACCTATATATACATACATACATACATACATACACACGCACACACGAATTAACTCACACAAACACACACACGAGTACTAAGACTTATTCTACACTCAATCATTTTTTTTATAATTTTTTCTCTCTCTCTTTACGTTACTCCTTCCTCACCCCTCTTTCTGTGTGTGTGTGTGTGTGTGTGCGTGTGCGTGTGCGTGTGCGTGTGTGTGTGTGTGTGTGTTCTCTCCACGTCTTTCTTCCTCCCTTTCCTTAATCCTCTTCTCTTTCCCTTTCCATCTTAATCTCCTCTGTTGTTACCCTTCTCCTTTGGCCTCTCTCTCTCCTACCTACCTTTCTCCTACAGGCTATAGAACTCTCTCTCTCTCTCTCTCTCTCTCTCTCTCTCTAACATACATACATACACACAGCTTCCACCCTTTCCATCTGTCACCTCTATCTCACGTTCTATAAAATGTATGTCCTACATGTTCTCCCCACACACCTCTCTCTCTCTCTCTCTCTCTCTCTCTCTCCTTGAATTACTTATTTGTTGTGACACCATTTCTTATTACTTTCATAATTTTCTCTCGTTTTCTTTCACCTTATTTATTTTTTCTCTACACATCCATTTCTGTTTGTATGTCTACCACTATTTTTCCCATCATTTCTTTTTCACTGACGCCACACACACTTACAACAACTACACAACATATTCATCCCATTCTCTCTCCATCCTTTCTTTCTTTATTCCCTATCCCTATTCATTCCGTTCTCTCTCCTTCCTTTCTTTCTTTATTCCCTATCCCTCTTTAATCTATCTCTCCTCCCTTCCTCCCTTTCTTTCTAACCTTCCCCTCTTCTCTCCTATCTTCCCTCCCTTCCTTCCTTCCTTTCTCCCTTCTTCCCTTCTTTTCCAACCACCTTCTCTACCATTCCTTCTTTTCTCTCTTCTCTCTTTCCTTTCCAACCTTTCTCTCTCCTATCTTCCCTCCCTCCCTCCCTTCTTCCATTCATTAACAACCTTCCTCTCTCCTCCCTTCTTTTCTCTATACTCTCTTTCCTTTCCCACCTTCCTCTCTCCTTCCTTCTTTTCTCTAGTTTCTCTTTCCTTCGCAACCTTCCTCTCTCCTTCCTTCCCTCCTTAAATATTTCACCATCCTCCTTCCTTTCCATCTAGCCTCTCTCCCTCAAAACTTACTTCCCTTCCTCCCTCCTTTCCAATTCTCCTCTCGCTGTCCCTTCTTTCTTCCTCCCTCGTTCTCCCAATTATCCTCTCGCTTTCCCTCCTTTCTTCCTCCCTCTTTCTCTCGTCTCTCCCTTCTTTCTTCCTCCCTCTTCTCCAATTCTCCTCTCGCTCTCCCTTCTTTCTTCCTCCCTCTTTCTCTCGTCCCTCCCAACTCTCCCTATTATTACAGCTTCACCTTGGCACTATCTCCCGACCTCATTCCCTTACGCTCCCAACTTCTCCTTCTTATCTCCCTTGCCCCCTCTTCTTCATTTGCTCTCCCTCTCCCCCTCCCACTCTCCTTCCTCTCCCCCCCTCCTACGTTTTTCTAATTCAGTTTGCATTTTCACCTTTCCTTGTATTCTCTCTCTCTCAAACACACACACACACTCCTTTACACACTCTCTCTATATATATATATATCTCTTTCTCATACATACATACATACACACACACGGCCCAGCAGCTGATTGTCTATGCGAGGAAGGTCACAGGAGAGGAAATGTTCAGAGAAGTCACCTGGAAATATTATTCTATCTCGGTGAAATTCTCGACTAGAATCCATACTGAAAAAATTAATAGTTATTCTCATCGAAGTGAAAGAAAATATGGTAGTCAGTTTCCTCAGTGAATCTTAAAATCTCACACTCTCTCTCTCTCTCTCTCTATCTCTATCTCTCTCTCTCTCTCTCTCTCTCTCTCTCTCTCTCTCCAGAATTATTTGGGTATTTTTGTTGCTTGTGCCGGGAGCTCTGAAATTTATCGCATTTTTCTTACTGTTATTATCTACTATGTGTGTGTGTGTGTTTCACTATGGTCTTGATCACGTGCTGGACACGCGCTCACCAGCTGTTACCCTCCCGGAATGAGCTCAGAGCTCTTAGTGACCGATCTTTGGGTAAGGCTGGAACCTTTTCACACATCGGGATGGCGAGGTTACAACTCCACGACTTACGTCCCATACATATTATCTGCTGCTAGGTGAACAGGGGTTACAACATTAAGGGCTCTCTCTCGATTGTAAGCCTGTGTGTGTGTGTGTGTGTGTGTGTGTGTGTGTTCTACATAAGTACATACAACTGTTCTAAGTTTCACGAGTGTGTGTGTGCGTGCTTGTGTATTTGTGTTTAATATTCGAGTTTATAGACTTGCTCTATTTAAGTTGCATGTGTGTGTGTGTGTGTGTGTGTGTGTGTGTGTGTGTGTGTGTGTGTGTGTGTGAGCATTGGACGAACTTGTAATGAGATACAGTGTCCGGAGTTGGTGAACAAATTAAGTTGTCGTATCTAAGTGTGACTAACTGACAAATGTGTTGCAGGAGTTTTGTAGGCTGTTGAAGGAGCTTAGAAGGGGTACTCAAACTTTAAACAACAACAACAACAACAACAACAAATAACAACAATAGCATCATCAAAACATTAAAAACAAAATATATCACACACAAAAAGATATTATAACAACAACAATAACAAAACCAGATCCACAATCACCACCATTATTAACAACAATAACAATAACACAACAATAACAATAACACAACAATAACAATACCAACACCAACACATCCACAAGCAAAACCACATCTACCACCACCACCACCATTAATAACAACAATCCAGCACCTTGAAGCCTTTTCCTGACACACCAATGTATTTCTCTCTCTCTCTCTACTGTACAATGCAAAGGAAAAGGTGAATGTGTCCCAGGCGTGAATGATTGTTGATTTATGTTGGAGCAAATATACTTATACTACTTCCCATTTGTACCTCGGCTCGTGTATCAAAACATTATTATTATTATTATTATTATTATATTAAAAATTGCAACCTTTCCAAACTTTCAAAAACGCTCATTTTTTCAATATTTTTTTCAATTTTTAACGATTCCAAGATAAAATGTTTCATCTTCACTATTCCCCAGAGATACAAGAGACATTGCCCTTTATATTTGGCAGAGATAAGTATTAACAGATGTGGGTGGGTGGGTGGGTGGTAGGAAAGATGTGGGTAGGTAGGTAGTAGGTGGGTAGTAGGTCGGTGGGTGGGTGGGTAGGTAGGTAAGATGTGTGTGGTAGGTGGCGGTGGGGTGGCGGCGGCGGCAGGGGGGCGGCGGCGGCGGGGCGGCGGCGGCGGGGCGGCGGCGGTGGGGCGGCGGCGGCGACGACGAATAAAAAAAAAAATAATAATAATTAAAAAAAAAGTTAATTACAAAAAAAAATAAAAAAATATATTAAAAAAACAATTAAAAAAAATAATTATTAAAAAACGACGGTAGCGGCGGCGGCGGCGGCTGGGCGGTGGCGGTGGCGATGACGACGAAACAAATTTAATAAATAAAAAAAAAATAATAAAAAAAAAAAAGTTAATTCACAAAAAAAAAAAATTAAAATATATATATATATATATATTAAAAAAAATATATATATATTATTAAAAAAAAAAAAAAAACTAATTATTAATAAACCAACAACAACAAACCAAAATGACCAACATCTTCACTACATGTAACCTCGTGTTATACTACGATTATACTCTGGATCTCTAGAATACTTCAAAAGACGACAAGACGAGTTTCTGGGAAGGTGTTGGACAAACCCTCACTGTCCCATTATTACCAGGCCACTGAAGGGAACAGTCTGCTACATCAAGTTACACCGATCAACTAAAGGTGGCGCATCAGCGTGACCTAGGACGTCAGCACTAAACAACATCACAGGAAATCACAGGTGTGTGTGTGTCAATACATATTTTACCATTATTACCATCATCATTCATCATCAGACTCCACTATCACTACCACCACCACCACCACCACTATCATCATCCCAATCTTCAACTATCACCAATATCACCAACCTCCCTTTTTTTCCACCACCACCACCACCACCACCACCAACACTATCATCTTCGTAACTTTACCCCCCACAACCACCACCATTTCCATCACCACCACCAACACTATCATCACCATAACTTTACCCCCCCCCCCACCACCACCACCACCATCACCACCACCATTATCGAGAGCAGCAACTACCACCATCAGCTGAATCACCACCATCACCAACACTAACATCACTCTCTCACCCACCACTACCACTACCACTACTACCACCACTACCACCACTACCACCTCCTCTGCTATAGTCATTACACACCCTTTATGGACAAAATACTTCAGCTGTATGGCACACACACACACACACACACACACACAAGCAAACACACACGCACACACAAAAAAAACAAACAAAAGCACGCACACACACACACAGAAACAAACAAAAAAAAGCTAGCACACACACACACACATAGAAACAAAAAAAACTAGCACACACACACACACACATAGAAACAAAAAAAACTAGCACACACACACACACACACACACACACACACACACACACACACACACACACACACACACACACCTATCAGGCGAGCACATCAAGCACAATTTGAGCCAAACAATAACATGACAATAGGGACCATTTTTCTTGTCGTGGGTCCCATATACTGGTGTTTGTTTATTTCGTGTGTTTGTATAGGTATTGTATTTGTGTGTGTGTTTGTATGTGTGTGTGTGTGTGTGTGTGTGTGTGTGTGTGTGTATTTATTTGTGTGTGTACTTTTGTAAATCCATGTTTATTTTGTATGTTTGTATAGGTATTTTATTCGTGTATGTGTGTATGTATGTGTCTATGTGTGTGTGTACTTTTGTAAATGCATGTTTATTTTGTATGTTTGTATAGGTATTGTATTCGTGTGCGTATGTATGTGTGTATTTATGTATGTATGTATTTATTTGTGTGTGTACTTTTGTAAATGCATTTTAATTGGTAGATGGTAATTTGTTTGTATTTTTTATATTTTGTTTATTTTGTGTGTTTGTATACTGTAGGTTATGTATTCGTGAATGTATGTATGTATGTATGTGTGTACTTTTGTAAATGCATTTTAATTGGTAGATGATATTTTGTTTATGTGTGTGAATGTGTGTGTATTTTATATTGGTATATGTAATTTTGTTTGTATGTGTTATTTTTTTCTGTAGTATTGTATACGACATTTGTTTATATGTGTTTATACCTGCAAATATGTTTCTAAATAAATATGTAATATATCTAAATAAGTATGTATGTCTATTTCTTTTAATATAATGTTTATATACTAGTATCATTGTTATTATATCTGTATGTATCTATGTATGTATGTATCTCTCTCTGTATCGATGTATATTAATCTATTTTATATTAATCCATATGTATATTATATTAATCCATATTGACAATTTTCCATAAGATTATCAAAATAGAAATAACAGTTCTCGAATGTGACTAAAATAGGAAAGAAATTGGTTTAAAAGAACGTGGATTAAAAACAAAAAAGGACAGATTTAAAATGTGTGGCTTTGAAGAAGAGCTTTTATAAACGTTTTTGACAGAGAGGGATTGGAAGACAAAGCTTTGAGGCACGAGGGGAAAAATGGGTCTGACATAGGCTTTAGATGGGTTTGGTTCGTGTGCGGGGGCCGGGGAAAAAAAAAAAAAAAAAAAAAAAAGATGGTGAGTAGAATGTGTTAAGGACCCCTAACTAACCCCCTAAACCCCTCCCCCCTCCCCCGCGCCCCCCTATACCCCCATCCCCCCCTCCCCCCTTGTGGTGTAGTTATAAAATTGGGGGTTAGCAAGTCCTTCACATTGGAGCGTCTCAATTCCTCCAAAGTATACCAGGAAACAGGAACCAGATGAACAAAAAAAAGGTGTATTGTTGCTTGGAATAGTTTGGAGGAATCAGTTACTCCAGAATAATAAAAATATATATACTACTTCATTATGGGCACTGCTTTGCTTTGGTTTAATTAGAAGGCTACTGGTTCCTGCAGACTATGCCATGAAACAGCTCTAACTTTGTATTTGAGTATGGGTTCTGTTTGGTAGGAGTGTTTAGATGGTTACGTTAGTTTCAAAAGACGACCCCTTCACTTCTATATTGACTCCCCTCTTTCTCCCCTCCCTTGTTACTACTCCTTCACTCAACCTTCCTATTTCTCTCCCCTCTCTTCCTTCCCTTTCACCTTTTCACTCCCTCCTCTTCCCCCTGCCTTTCTCCTTACCTCCACCTTCCTAATTCACTCTCCTCGCACTCCCCTCTCTCCCCCTCCCTTTCTCCTTACCTCCTACCCTCCCTTCTCCTTTCCTCCACCCTCTCTCCTTTTCACTCCCCTCTCCACCCCTCCCTTTCTCCTTTCCTCCATCCACCCTCCTTAATTCACTCCCCCCTCCTCTCCTCTCCCCCCCCCCTTCCCCCATAACACAGCGTAAAGGTGAATTTGGGGGGAAGGTAAACGAGGGCAGGGAGAGCTCTCATTACCCACCCACTCTTCCTTCCCTCCTTCCTCCTTCCTCCTTCAGTTTCTCTCTCCTTCCTCCTTTAGTTTCTCTCTCCTTCCTCCTTCCTCCTTTCTCCTTCAGTTTCTCTCTCCTTCCACCTTCCTCATTCAGTTTCTCTCTCCTTCCTCCTTCCTCCTTCCTCATTCAGTTTCTCTCTCCTTCCTCCTTCCTCCCTCCTTCAGTTTCTCTCTCTTTCCTCCTTCCTTCAGTTTCTCTCTCCTTCCTCCTTCCTTCAGTTTTTCTTTTTTCCTTCCTTTTCTTCTTTCTCCCTCCTTCCATCTCTCTCTTTTCGTTCCTCTTCTACTCCTTCAATTTCTCTCTTTCCGTTCCTTTCCTCCCTCTCTCTGTATTTGTCCCTCTTTTCCTCCCTCTCTCTCTATTTGTCCCTATTTTCCTCCCTACTTCCCTCTCTCTCTCTCTCTCTCTCTATTTATCCCTCCTTTTCTCCTCTCTCCCTTCTTTTCCTCCCTCTCTCCCTCATCTTACTATTTACCTTTCTCGATCACTTCCATTCTTCTTTCCTCTCTTCCTCCCTCCCTCCTCCTCTCTCTTCTTCTCTCTCTTCGTCCCTCCTTTCCTCCCTTCCTCTTTGTCTAACTGTTTACATTTCTCCGTCATTTCATCCCTCCTTTCCTACCTTCTTTATTCCTACTTTCCCTCCCTCTCTCTCTCTCTTTGTCCTTCCTTTCCTCCTTGTCAAACTAAATTTTTCTCTTCTTCCGTCATTTCCTCCCTTCATTATTCCCTTCCTCCATTCCCTTCCTTCCCTTCTCCCATATCTACATCCTTTCCTTCTCCTCCTCCTCTATATCTTCCTCCATTCCCTCTCTCCCTCTCCGTATCTCCCTTCCTCCTTCCATCCCCTCCTTCCCTATCTCCCTTCCTTCTTCCCTCCCCTCCCTCCATATCTCCCTTCCTCCTTCACTATCTACCTCCCTTCCTCTTTCCCTATCTACCTCCCTCCCCCCTTCACTTCACCTCCCACCTTATCCCTCCCTCCCTCCATCCTCCCTCCCTACCTACCTACCTCCATCCCTCCCTCCTCCCTACCTTCCTCCCTACCTCCCTACCTTCCTCCCTCCCTCCCTTCCATTTTACCCCCCTGAAGCGAAACGTACCTTGTACTGCATAACAACTGGTGATAAGTACTAGACCCTAGTTTGTTAGGTGCACTGGCCACCCGTATTGAGAGAGAGAGAGAGAGAGAGAGAGAGAGAGAGAGACAGAGAGACAGAGAAATTGGGTGTGTAAAGAGAGAGAAACAGTTTGACAGACAAACAGACAGATAAAAAGAAGGTAACGTTGGTTGGAGGGAGATAGTGGAAAAAATGGCAAGTAAAATATTGAGAGAGAAACAGAGAGACAGAGAGAGACAAAGAGAAAGAGAGAGGGAGAGAGATCGGAAGGAGGGAAGGAAAGAGAATGAGCTTGTGTGGAAGGCTGGGAGGCTAATGAGTAAAGGGAGGGAGGGGAGGGGTGAGAGAGGGAGAGGGAGGGAGGGGAGGGGAAAGGGAGAGGGGAGGGAGGGAGGGGGGGAGGGTGTGAGTTCGTAATGAGAGAGGGGAGGAAGAAAAGGTAAGGAGGTTAATTATTGTAGGAACAGAATGAGTGAAGGAAGGAAGACAGGAAAAAGAGAAGGAAGGCAGGAAGGAAGGAAGATTAGGAACGAGTGTTTGAATGAAATGAATGAATGAATGAAATAAATGAACGTAAGAATGCAATGAATGACAGAATGAAATTAATAATAGAATGAAATGAAAATAGAATGAAATGAAAAACGAGTGAAATTAATGAAATTAATAAAAGAATTAAATAAATAAACAAATGAAATAAAAAAAATGTATGAAATTAATAAAATTAATTAAAAAATAGAAGGTTGAATGAATAAATGGAAAGTGTGAGAGGGAGTGAAGGTAAAAGTCACTCAAATAATATTAAGAGATTTTTAAAATACTCAACAAACCTAGACTAATTATTATTTGGACATTTTCTCATCAAACCAACCTAGTAATTATTTCGACCTGCTAAAACCGACTAGTTAATCAAATGTTAATCAAACCTACTTATAATTTAACATTGTTCATTCATACTTATCAGATCTACGAGTTACATTTTTAATACCCTAAAGTTATTAATGATTTCGACAGTCTTCATCATAAATACTACTAGCCTACTTGTCAAATAATAATAATAATAATAATAATAATAATAATAATAATAATAATAATAATAATAATAATAATAATAATAATAATAATAATAATAATAATAATAATAATAATAATAATAATAATAATAATAATAATAATAATAATAATAATAATAATAATAATAATAATAATAATAATAATAATAATAATAATAATAATAATAATAATAATAATAATAATAATAATAATAATAATAATAATAATAATAATAATAATAATAATAATAATAATAATAATAATAATAATAATAATAATAATAATAATAATAATAATAATAATAATAATAATAATAATAATAATAATAATAATAATAATAATAATAATAATAATAATAATAATAATAATAATAATAATAATAATAATAATAATAATAATAATAATAATAATAATAATAATAATAATAATAATAATAATAATAATAATAATAATAATAATAATAATAATAATAATAATAATAATAATAATAATAATAATAATAATAATAATAATAATAATAATAATAATAATAATAATAATAATAATAATAATAATAATAATAATAATAATAATAATAATAATAATAATAATAATAATAATAATAATAATAATAATAATAATAATAATAATAATAATAATAATAATAATAATAATAATAATAATAATAATAATAATAATAATAATAATAATAATAATAATAATAATAATAATAATAATAATAATAATAATAATAATAATAATAATAATAATAATAATAATAATAATAATAATAATAATAATAATATTAATAATAATAATAATAAATAATAATAACAATGATGATGATTATTATTATTATTATTATTATTATTATTAATATTATTATATCAACAATAATAACAAACCACTTCCCCTCAGCGTCACTCACCCTTCATTACCTTTGGATTAAACACACTTACATAATAATTAAATTTACATGTGGTCAAGTGTAAAGTTCCATTTCATGACTGACGTGTAAGAAAAAAAATAAAATAAAAAATACAAACATAATTATAAACTATGATTATTTTTATTTTATTTTTGGTATCCATTAGCTTGATGAAACGTTGGTGTGTGTTTGTAAAGGAATGTCAGATACATTTATAAGTCAGATATATTCAACAGATCAGTACAGTACATTCTTCTAGGAAATGGAGTTGTGGGGTTGTGGGGGTGGGGGGGAAGATATTACGCTTCTTTTCTTTTGGTACATACATTGGAGTGTCTTGCTTACTCCAGAGTCTGCCAGGAAACGGGACCAGATTAACATAAAAATAAAGGTAGCCTGTTGCTTGTAATAGTTTGAAGGAATCAGATGCTCCAGATTTACCAACATTGTACTATTATCATCCGTAAGGGAATCATCCATCTTTCCTCCAAATGACACCATGAATAATATCCTAAT
>JAWZYT010006810.1:30000-37365 GCA_034508575.1 Petrolisthes manimaculis
GCCTGATGGTGTGTTAATTATTAAAACGAACTCCAGCAAGACTTGTGTACTTATTATGGCTTCTGACTGTACACACACACACACACACCCAGGTGGAGTAAAGATAATGGCTGACAGAGGGAGAGAGAGAGAGAGAGAGAGAGAGAGTGAGAGAGAGTGAGAGAGAGACATACATACAGAGAGAGAGAGAGACAGAAAGAGAGAGAGAGAGACCACAGACACCCACTAAAGAGCAGCTGGTCGGTACTCTGAGGGTGTGATGACATAACGATTACCACCACACCAGTGACAGGGGATGGCTGGTTAGAGGAGAATGGTAGGCTAGGAAGGGAGAAAGGCCTGGCGAGTGGAGAATGGGGAAGGTAGGAAGGGAGAGCTGCCTGGTTAGTGGAGAATGGTAGGCTAGGAAGGGAGAAAGGCCTGGCGAGTGGAGAATGGGGAAGGTAGGAAGGGAGAGCTGCCTGGTTAGTGGAGAATGGTAGGCTAGGAAGGGAGAAAGGCCTGGCGAGTGGAGAATGGGGAAGGTAGGAAGGGAGAGCTGCCTGGTTAGTGGAGAATGGTAGGCTAGGAAGGGAGAAAGGCCTGGCGAGTGGAGAATGGGGAAGGTAGGAAGGGAGAGCTGCCTGGTTAGTGGAGAATGGTAGGCTAGGAAGGGAGAAAGGCCTGGCGAGTGGAGAATGGGGAAGGTAGGAAGGGAGAGCTGCCTGGTTAGTGGAGAATGGTAGGCTAGGAAGGGAGAAAGGCCTGGCGAGTGGAGAATGGGGAGGGTAGGAAGGGAGAGCTGGCTGGCTGACTGGCTACTTCTACTTATTCGTATCTTTTTTCTTTATTATTATTATTTTTTATTCTGGTGTAAATGGCTGGCTATCTCTACCAGTTCGTATCTTTTTCATTGTTATTATTTTTTATTCTGGTGTAAATGGATCGGCTGCTAGCTCTACTAATTCGATTTTTTTTTATTATTGTTATTATTATTATTTTCTTTTGTTTGTATTCTGGAGTAAATGAATCGATTCTCGCCTCTGTAGTGTGAATTTGGATACATGTTTTAAGTATGATATATTTCTGCGTTTATAAATTGCCTGTTGTGTAATGATTTCTTAGTGTAAGTTTTAGTTTGCCTTGTATTTAATGGAAAAAAACATAAAAACTTGAAATTTAATGATGGAGCCAATACACATTTTCTCTACGTAAAAGAAAAAAAAGAGAGAAAAAAAAGAATGATTAATAGGAAAGTATTATGGTTGATTACAGAAAGCCGAGGTTTTAATTAGGGAATGTTTTGGGCTGAAAGGTATAGATGGTGTTGGATAAAAAACACACGCATGAACACACACACACACACACATGATTACATACATGCACGAACACACACACACGAAAGCACAAACATACACACAAGCAAACACACATACATGCATACAAACACGAACATAATTTCCTCCTTTTTGTACATACAGGAAATGAGAGAGAGAGAGAGAGAGAGAGAGAGAGAGAGAGAGAGAGAGAGAGAGAGAGAGAGAGAGAGAATAAGTGGAAACATACAGAGGTGATGAAGAAGGGAAGAGGAAGGAGAGAGGAAGTAAATTGGTAATAAACATATACAAATAAACAGACAAATAAATAATGAAAAATTAAATCAGAGAATGAAACATACATAGGCAATATAAAAAAAAAAATATAGAATTAAGTTTGTTGACCCTCAGTTATAGAGTTGGTTATTTAATTGAAAAAAAAAAAAAAAAATTGGAGATAAGCGAGTCCTTCAAAATAATGCCATGGAATACCACCTATAGGGAAGGAGTTTGTTTCGTTGCCTGGTTAGGAGGAATCAGAATACTACAGATATTTTTATACGCGATCACACACTGGGTTCATGAAACGTCAAAATATCACCCTTATTGTTTTCATACACATACATATATACACACACACCAGATATACACACATAAATACACACACACACGGATACACACACACACAAATACACACACACACAAATACACACATTAGATATACACACATAAATACACACACACTAGATATACAGTACACACATAAACACACACATATATACACATGCACATATTATATACACACATTTATTCTTACATACGCACGCACACCCGCACACATACACACTTACTTAAGTATGCACACAACATTCACACTTACGTAAGCGGACACACACACACACACACACACAAACATACACACACACACACACACACATACACACACACACACACATCCATCAATAATGTGTGATTATATGTAAACTGTTATTGACACACACACACACAAACACACAGAGGCAAGCATTCAGCCACACACACAAAATTCATACATTTATGTAGTACATGCATAAATACATACCTTCATACATACATGCATTCATTATTACACACCCTTACCGGGATGAGGCCAAACACAAACACCTTTCCGAGTACACACACACACACACACACACACACACACAATCATACAAACAAACATATCTGCATACTTTGTACTTCAATTAACATAAAATTATCTCTGCACTGTGATCTATACATACTCTGTTCTCACTTCTATTGATAAAAAAACATAGTGTATACACAAGCACACAAAGTATACACATATCCGAGCACACCACAATACACATAAGCACAACCAAGCACATACACACACATACACAAGCATAACCACACACACACACACACACACACACACACAAGCACAACCAAGCACATACACACACACACACACACCTACACACCAACCAGCAAGTAAAACAAAAGCACTCATGGACATATTATCCAACATTTTACAAACAACTAGGCTCGACTCGGCTTGTTCCAGTTCACGTTTCGTAAATCTGAGTAAGGGAACAACGGTAGGCAGCAGCTGCATTTTCAACCCCCCGTGCATTTTTTAATAGCAAAAAGTAACGAGCATTCACGTGGGACTTTTCATAGTTTAGCATTTCTTGAGAGCGTGGGGGGGGGAGGGGGGAGGGGAGGGAAGAGGGGGGGGAGGGGAAGGTGGAGGGGGGGAAGAGGGGGGAGTGTCCAAACGGCTTGAGCCTCGGAAATAATGTGTGCTAAGTCTCAAATAATCGTGTATAGCCAAGAGATTTGCCTGTTCTAGCATTGGGTCGGATTTTGGTGGTGGTAAGGCAGGCAGGCAGACACACACACAGACAGACTCACACACACACACAGACACACAGACAGACAGACACACAGACAGACAGACACACCCTCACAGACACACAGACACACAGACAGACAGACACACCCTCACAGACACACAGACAGACAGACAGACACACCCTCACAGACACACAGACAGACAGACAGACACACCCTCACAGACACTCACACACAGACACACACACACACACACACACGGTGCTCTCTTTTGGAAAACTCTTATGATGCTTATTCAGACGGAAAAAATCCCAATAACAATAAACCTACAGTATATCATCAATCATCATCAATCATCATCAATCATCATCAATCAATGTATATTAAAAATTGCAACCTTTCAAAAATAATAAACATTTTATTATATCACCATCATCATCTTATTTCACCATTGTTGTCATCATCCTACTTACTACCTTTATTCACCTACTCTTCTTTTTCATTAGTCTACATTGTATCTTCCTCGGTTTGGGAGGGCGTTTATTCCTCTTTCTTATCTTTGCTATCTTCGTTCTTCATTTCGGAGTTCTTCTTGTTTACTTCTTCTTCATTATCTTGCCTTTTCTTCTCCTCACTTTGTCTTTCTTTCACTTTCTTTTCCTCACTTTGTCTTTCTTTCACTTTCTTTTCCTCACTTTGTCTTTCTTTCACTTTCTTTTCCTCACTTTGTCTTTCTTTCACTTTCTTATCCTCACTTTGTCTTTCTTTCACTTTCTTTTCCTCACTTTGTCTTTCTTTCACTTTCTTATCCTCACTTTGTCTTTCATTCACTTTCTTTTCCTCACTTTGTCTTTCTTTCACTTTCTCTTCCTCACTTTGTCTTTCTTTCACTTTCTTATCCTCACTTTGTCTTTCTTTCACTTTCTTTTCCTCACTTTGTCTTTCTTTCACTTTCTTTTCCTCACTTTGTCTTTCTTTCACTTTCTTTTCCTCACTTTGTCTTTCATTGTCTTTCTTTTCCTCACTTTGTCTTTCTTTCACTTTCTTTTCCTCACTTTGTCCTTCTTCCACTTTCTTTTCCTCACTTTGTCTTTCTTTCACTTTCTTTTCCTCACTTTGTCTTTCTTTCCCTTTCTTTTCCTCACTTTGAATTTTTTTCTCTTTCTTTTCCTCACTTTGGCTTTCTTTGTCTTTCTTTTCCTAACTTTGGCTTTCATTGTCTTTCTTTTCCTCACTTTGTCTTTCTTTCACTTTCTTTTCCTCACTTTGTCCTTCCTTCACTTTGTTTTCCTCACTTTGTCTTTCCTTGTCTTTCTTTTCCTTTCTTAGCCTTTTCTTTTCTTTCTTTTCCCTAGCTACCCTATTCCTTTCTCTCTTTTCCATTCTTAACCTTTTTCTTTCTTGTTTTTCCAACTTATCTTGCCTTTTCTTCTCTTTATTTTCCTCTCTCTGACTTCCCTTTTCTTTCTCTTCGTCGCCATTTTCTTCATCCACATCATGCTCCTTATCTTCCTCTTCCTCTTCTTCATCCACATCATTCTCCTTATCTTCCTCTTCCTCTTCTTCTTCTTCACTTTCCTTATCCATCAATTCCCTAACTTGCATTTTCTTCTCATCACTCTGCCTTTCCTTCTCTTTCTCCTCGTCCGTGTAATCCTTTCTTTCCATCTACGTTCCTTTATCCACCTTTTTGGTATTCTACTATTCTTCGTCATTATCCTTGGTTTCCTCCACCTGTTCCTCTACTTTTTTATTGCCAATTATATTCTACAATTCTTCGTCATTATCCTTGGTTTCCTCCACCTGTTCCTCTACTACTTTTTTATTGCCAATTATATTCTACTATTCCAATTCCAACTCCCACGACCAGTTCTCATCGTCCTCGTCACGAATATCATCGTCGTTGCGTAGAAACAGCCACCACACCCACTCGTACACCAGCGCACACAAGAGCACAAAATGGATGATAAATCTACCTGGGCTATTATGCACCTCCCTCTATACCAACACTAGCCTCAACACCATCAAAGTAGGCACCAGAGACTACACGAACAGCATATCTAGAATCTCATGGTACAGCTACCCGACCACCTTCTGCATGAGATCATTAAAGACATTGGGGTCCTCGATATCGTCGGACAACCTACTCTGCAACAACATCTTAGGCAGGAAAAGGACACAAGGCCGCAATATCTTGATTGCAAGAGGTACGGGGATGGATAAAAGGGTAATCTAAAGTAAGGTGTAGGGAGTGGAGATAATGGAGGAGAAAGTAGCCAAGATGTTGCTCGGTTTCAATCCGAACCTCATCTCCTCTTCCTGTGGTTGTAGTTTGGTTGTGAAGATTAATTGCTACACAAATGAAATGAGGGAGTATTTACTGACTACCTCATCCAAGACTCTGGCCACCGCTACCAACACCAGTACACCCAACACCAACAACACAGTATCCACCACTTTCCTAAATATACCTCTTGATGTATCTCCACTAACGTCACTCATTACAATATCAGAGCCACACTTGACTACTCTCCTTGTTTACCATTGGGATAAATAGGACAGTGATACACATTATAGCAAACCTAGAGCAACACTAACAAGTTTTAGGAATTTTTTTAGGGAAACAAGCACTGGGCTTCGCCCACCACGGCTACGCCGTGGGTGCTTTTGCCTGCGGCGCTGCTCGCTGCGCTCAGCCCCCGCTCGCCGCTCTCTTCGCTCGCCCTCCCCACCAAAATCGCGGCTCGCTGCGCTCGCCCCTCTACCCCCGCTCACCCACCCCCACCCCCCAATCTGATGTCACATCAGGTAGTGAAGATGTCAAGTAGTGAAGATGCCACCCACCCACTACCCACCACCCTCCCACATCTGTTAGTTAATACTTATCTCTGCCAAATATAAAGGGCAATGTCTCTTGTATCTCTGGGGAATAGTGAAGATGAAACATTTTATAGTAAAATCGTTAAAAATTGAAAAGAATGATTGAAAAAATGAGCGTTTTTGAAAGTTTGGAAAGGTTGCAATTTTTAATATATACACACACATTGAGATGATATGAATGGCTGGCTGGCTGGCTACTGATTCCTCCAAACCATGCTAACCAACATCTTAATCCTCTGTCACCAACATTTGAGATCGTGTCGTCATTCTCCTTTTCGTTGCATCGGTATGAAGAATCAGAAAGTGGAAATGCACGGTACAGTCATGGTCAAAAGTCCTGAAACCTGGCGAATAAAAGCGAGCCATTATATAGCTGTTCTTTAGCTTAACAAATTCAAGTGAAAATGACGATATGCATGACGATATGCAATCAGAATAAAAATTATCCAATACGATGATGATGATGAAATTGGCCCTTTTAAGAAGAGTTAAATTAAGGGGGTAATTCGCTTTTGTTACATTGGAGTGCCTTGATTCCTGCAAAGTATGCTAGGAAACAGAACCACGTGAGCAAAAAATAATGGATTTATTTTGCTTGGAAGAGTTTGGAGGATTCAGTTGCTCCAAATTTACCAACACCAAATGTCCTCCTTAAAAAATGGACTGGTGTTGCGTGTGTACTCTGTCATGCACGTCTTCCCCTCTGCATGATCTTTCTTCCCGCCTGCTGCTGCTGATGATGATGATGATGATGATGATGAAATTGCTTTGGTGAGGATAGAGTGTTGGGCAAGAGCAGTCGAGATTGCGTCACGTATCGGATAGTCAGGTTTGCTTCTTCTATTAGGCACGCAAACACTGAACGAATGATTTAGTGGTAAGATTAGGGTTATAAATATCAATCTACATGCAGTGAGTTCCAGTTACTTCACTTTAGTAGCGAGACAGTTTTAATAATAAATGTTAACGTTTCTATTTGCACACGAAAAGCTTATGTTGTACTTCAGTGCGATGAGACACTCGAAACACACAAACTTGTAAAGAAGTATAAGCAAACAAATTAATTATACACCAAACCCAGGCACCAACACACACACAGTCACACACAAACTCCTGCAAAATCTCTGAAAACAAACACACACTTGTAGACAAACTGTACATACACACACACACACACACACACACACACACACACACACTGACAGTTCCTCAATCAACGAACAACAACAACCACAATATGTTACAACACACACTGACACGCACTACACATGATCGCTGGTAGACACACACACACACACACACACACTCACACACACACACACACACACATAAAACCAATAAACTTATGGTCAAC
>JAWZYT010006811.1:7500-15000 GCA_034508575.1 Petrolisthes manimaculis
CTCCAAGGTATCTCAGGCAACACAACTTAATACAGGAATAATACAGTTTGGAGGAATCAGTTTGCTCCACAATTACCCTATGGAAATCTGGGTTCCTTTATAATATCTTGATTCTTCCAAAGTATGTCAGGAAACAGAATTAATTAATAAATATAATGGTATATATTTTGTTGTATGGAATAGTTTGGAGGAATCAAATTGGTCCAGTATTACCACAACCAAACCCACACCTTCAAATGTATTAGCTTCGAATGAATTAGCTTCGAATGTATTAGCTTCGAATGAATTAACTTCGAATGAATTAGCTTCGAATGTATTAGCTTCGAATGAATTAACTTCGAATGAATTAGCTTCGAATGAATCAGCTTCGAATGAATTAGCTTCGAATGAATCAGCTTCGAATGAATTAACTTCGAATGAAAGAGCTTCGAATGAATTAGTTTCGAATGAATTAGCTTCGAATGAATTAACTTCGAATGAATTAGCTTCGAATGAATTAGCTTCGAATGAATTAGCTTCGAATGAATCAGCTTCGAATGAATTCACTTCGAATGAATTAGCTTCGAATGAATTAGCTTCGAATGAATCAACTTGGTGAACCATTCTATAATAGGTGTAGGGAGGTGGGGGGTGTATTAGGGGGTATGGGGAAGGGGTGTAGGGGGTGTAGGGAGGTGGGGGGGGTGTATTAGGGGGTATGGGGGAGAGGTGTAGGGGGTGTAGGGAGGTGGGGGGGTGTATTAGGGGGTATGGGGGAGAGGTGTAGGGGGTGTAGGGAGGTGGGGGGGGGTGTATTAGGGGGTATGGGGGAGGGGTGTAGGGGTGATAGCTTAGAATGGACCAGCTTCGAATAAGTGAATCAGCTTCGAAACTACCACCCCTACCCCCCCCCCATATTCCCCTAATACACCCCCCCCCCCCCCCTCCCTACATCCTCTTTAGAATGGTTCATCAAATTGATTCATTCGAAGTTGTGTATGTGTGTATGTGTGTATGTCTGTATGTGTGTATGTGTGTATGTATGTATGTATGTAATAATAATAATAATAATAATAATAATAATAATAATAATAATATACGGTTTATTGGTGAATGGCAGCTGATAGGCTGAAAATATACATAATACATTTAAAATGATAATAAAATGAGGATGAATGAATGGATACATGTATAAATATTAGGGATGAATAATAAATTGAACATAGAAAAACATGGAAATATATAAATACAATAGGACTGTACATGTGTACATGTCCTGGGAGGGTAGTGGTGTCAGGTCAGGATTAGGATTAAAGGGGGGATTAATATTGAGGTGCAGTGTAGGCCTGTGTGTGTGTGTGTGTGTGTGTGTGAGAGAGTGAGTGTGTAATAATAATAATAAAATAATAATAATTAACGGTTTATTTACATGGCAGTCAGGGACTGAAAATATACATAGGGGAAAAATTACATTAATATTAATTCTTAATTCTAAGAACTAATGCTACAACTTGGAGACATACAGTACATGTTAATTTAATTGTTTATCGTTCGCACTAAAGTGTGAATAGTGCTATGGCGATAGCGGTCAGTGCGAGGGGCTTTGAGTGGCACCAGTTTGTTTTGGTGTCGGGTAGTCCTCGCTAGTGGTGGAGCGTCAGGTGGTAGTAGATGACGGTGACGTGGGTTACTTAACAAGCCTTCTCCAAACTTGATAAGGGCTTGCTCATACATGGCTGTCAGGATGAGCAGACTGAGGGTGGTGAGGGCAGGATTATAGCTGGTGTAGGCAGGGCCAAGTATGACCCTGCATGCCCTCTTCTGTACTTTCTCCAGCTGTTGTTGCTGTGTTTTAGTCAGAGATGAAGACCACACTGGGGAGGAGTACAGTAGGGAGGGTAATATGAAGGTGGTATAGACTACCTTCAAATCCCCTGTTGGAGTCCCCAGAGACCTGAGTCTGCGCAGCATGTATAGTTTGTATGAGGCTACCTTCACCATCCTAGCTACATGTTGCTTCCATGATAATTTATCATCCACTGTGATGCCGAGAAGCTTGAATGAGTGGATGACTTGGAGTGGATGAGGGCCAATTGTGAGCTGGGGGGGCGGCACAGCTGTAGATGAGGTACAGACGTGCATCACCACGGTCTTGGTGTGGTTGATAGAGACATTGTTATGCTCTGTCCACGTCTGCAGTCTGTCGAGGGTGGTTTGCAGTGGGTTATAATCTGGCGTCCTGGTGTTGACTGGGATGCCAACCGTGCAGTCATCCACGTATTTCCATCGATGCTGGGTGTCGGTGAGGGCATCATTGATCAGCATGAGGAATGAGAGTGGTCCAGTTTTACTTCCTTGTGGCAAGTCAGCTGTTGCAGGGGAGATATAGAGCCCTGATAACGGACCGCCTGCTGCCTTCCTGTGAGAAAGTCAGCCAGCCAAGCTACCAGGTTGGGGTGGAGTCCCAGGTTAATGGCCTTGTTGATGACAACAGTGTGGTCTACAAGATCAAACGCTTTCCTAAAGTCTACAAAAGCAAGGGCGAGAGAAGTGTTACGTTTGTCCAAGTGGCTGTGGATGAACTCAAGGAAGCTGACTAGGCAGTGGGAAGTGGAGGTGGATTTGATGTTGCCGTACTGACGAGTGTCTAGCTGTTTGCTAATTTGTGAATAAGCCCAGTTAAATACGAAATCTTCACAAAGGAGGCTAGGGAGAGGTGTGATGGCAACTGGTCTTAGGTCATTAAAGGTTTGTGGGGTGGGAGTTTTAGGGATGGGAGTGACGTAGGAAATTTTCCAGTCAGCAGGGCAAGCATTTTGAGCGAGGGAGGCGTTGATTATGGAGCAGAGGGGCGTGGCTAGTTCAGGGGCAAATTCCTTGTAAATTTTAATGGGGAGGTCATGAGGTGTGGTGGATCTGTTAGATTTAAATGAGGTTATCATTTTGGCAATCTCAGCCTCATGGACAGACGGGAGTGGAGATGGGGAGGGGAGGTAGGCAGGGAGAAGGCTGGTCTGAAGAGGGGGGAGAGTTTGACAGATAGCGGCAAAGTGACCGTTAAGCGCCTCAGCCGCATTGTCAGGAGAAAGGTGTGAAGTACAGGGGAAGGAGGAAGATTGTTTTTGTAAACCACAGAGAGATTTAATCTTGGAGTACCATTGTCTGTTGTTGGCCTGTTTTAAGTGTTGCACTTTTTCAGGGTAGTAGCAAGCCTTGGCAGTCCTAATCTCCCTTATTACCCTGTTTCTAAGGCTTCTGTACTGGGCTGGGTCGGTTTGTGTGTGTGTGTGTGTGTTATTCTTCGGAGTTATTTATTGTGTTGACTATGGTTGGTATGGCGCTTTTCTTATATCTGTCTGTGGTTGCTCTGATAGGTTTAATTTTGTTGTGGTGTCTTGTTGTGCGTCTGGGAGGTGGGTTTAGTGGTGGTAATAGATGTCTATGTCGGGGGGGTGTGAGGAGCTTGGTCCCAAACTGTTTGAGGATGTGCATGTGGTGGTGGGAGAGTGTGGTCAGGTTCAAGGTGGTCAGGGCAAGTTCGTAGCTGGTATATGTTTCGTCGAGTATGATTTTGCAGGCTCTTTTTTGAACTCTTTCTAGTTGTCGTTGTTGTGTGAGAGTGAGTGATGAAGCCCAGGCTGGTGCTGAATAAGTGAGTTTGGGAAGAATGAATGTTGTATATATGGTCTTCAGCTCAGGTGGTGCCATGCCCAGGGATTTTAGTCTCCTTAGCATATATAATTTGTAGGAAGCAGTTTTGATGGTGTTGCTGACATGCTGCTTCCAGTTAAGTTTAGAGTCAATAGTGATGCCAAGGAGTTTGGTAGAATCAACCACTCGTAGTTGATGTCCCCCTATTGTAACAGTTGGTGGCGGCACTCCAGTTACTGACGTGCTGAAGTGCATCACAACTGTCTTGTTGCTGTTGATGGTGACGTTGTTGGTGGTTGTCCATGTCTGTAGTCTGTCGAGAATATGCTGGAGTGGGGTGTAGTCTGGTGAGTCATTGTTGATGGTGATACCCACTGTTGAGTCATCAACGTACTTCCAACGGAATGGTGTTCCCATTAGGGCATCATTGATCAGCATCAGGAAGCACAGGGGACCCATTTTAGTGCCTTGCGGCACCCCATTTGTCATTGGCTGGGGGGGTGAGATACTGCCCTGATATCTTACAACCTGTCGCCTCTCACAAAGGAAGTTGACCAGCCAGGAAACCAGGTTGGGATGAAGCCCCATTTTTATTGCCTTATTGATGACTATTGTATGATCTACCAGGTCGAATGCCTGTGTCGAATGTATGTGTGTATGTATGTATGTATGTATGTATGAAGAATATGGTGAGGCAACAACACTAACTTTTATTGATGAGTGGACAGTACACTGGGCCTCTAGACTCGGATACTAAGGGGCGCCCAAACCCTTAATTAAATTATATACAGTACTACCCACATCACTTAATATATTTTCTAGATACGATTCTCTACCGCTAATTCCTTCTTTTCTCTTCATAATTATTGGCTGTTTCTCTATTTACTATTCTCTACATCCAATTCCTTCTTTTCTCTTCATAATTATTGACTGTTTCTCTATTTACGTTTTTCTACATCTAATTCCTTCGTTTTTTTTCTCTTTTCTTCATAATTATTGGCTGTCTCTCTATTTACGTTTTTCTACATCTAATTCCTTCGTTTTTTTTCTTTTTTCTTCATAATTATTGGCTGTCTCTCTATTTACGTTTTTCTACATCTAATTCCTTCGTTTTTTTTTCTTTTTTCTTCATAATTATTGGCTGTCTCTCTATTTACGTTTTTCTACATCTAATTCCTTCGTTTTTTTTCTTTTCTCTTTGTAATTATTGGCTGTCTCTCTATTTACTAATTACTATTTACTATTTACTATTTACTATTTACTATTGGCTTTTCCTATACTCTTTATTAAGTCTAGAATTCCTCTTTCTATCTCTTTTTTTTTTCATTGAAATCGTAAGAAAAATAATACTTTTCCTCAATGTTTTCGCAAGCTGAGCGAAAAAAAAAAAATATATATATTGGTCAGAATTCCCTAGAATTTTATGTGGACTTTCCCCTTACATATGGCAACACTGTCTAAGTCCAAAATCCCCAGATCTCTGCTAGAAATGAGGAAATTCGTAGCCTAAAATTTCACTATGTAAATTTCTGAGATGAAAAAATTCACACGAAAAAAATGTTTTATTTATTATCGAAACTGACGTTACCAATTCTGGTCCTATATGCATATATCACGTGTAAAATGTTTCATTGACATAACGTAGAAACTCTTGGAGTTTTTCGCCACTGAAGTGTAAAAAAGCAGTATTGAGAAATCACGACTTTGTGATTTTGCATATTTGGAAAATCTAGGCTAGTTTCCCCTGTTATCTTTTCGTCTTCTATTATACCTAGAGTATAGAAAACAGGACTGGGTAGGGAGAAACAAAACTATTTGCATATAAGCCAGACATTAGGAAGCCTTTTCAAAGTAATATAGTTTGTTTTAATTGGAAAACGTTTATTGTAACATTCATATATATTTTATATGAAAAAGATTGAAATTATCATTAGTATTTTCTAGATTAAGTAATTCTTCCCATTGGTAAATAGATTATGATTATTAATATTGAATGATATGAAATTAAGTTTTTGCTTGGCATTAAATCTATAGATAGTTGTAGTAGTAGTAGTAGTAGTAGTAGTAGTAGTATAGTTGTAGTAGTAGTATAGTAGTAGTAGTAGTATAGTAGTAGTAATAGTATAGTAGTAGTAATAGTATAGTAGTAGTAATAGTATAGTAGTAGTAATAGTATAGTAGTAGTAGTAGTAGTAGTAGTAGTAGTAGTAGTAGTAGTAGTAGTAGTAGTAGTAGTAGTAGTAGGAGAGAGAGAGTTACCATGGCATCACAAGTCATCATAAAATACATATATGAATGAGTGTGTGTCAATCACCTGCCTGGACACAAACAGTAGCCTATACACCTGTACAGTTATAAGATGATAACCACCGTCTATGTGATCTCCTTGCAGACTATACACATACACACACAGGGAGAAGGAGAGAAAGCACACAGAGAGAGATACACACACACACACACAGAGAGAGAGAGACACACACACACATACACACACAGAGAGAAGGAGAGAAAGCACACAGAGAGAGATACACACACACACACACAGACACACACACACACATACACACACAGAGAGAAGGAGAGAAAGCACACAGAGAGAGATACACACACACACATACAGAGAGAGAGACACACACACACACATACGCACACAGAGAGAAAGAGAGAAAGCACACAGAGAGACAAGTATGAAGACCGATGCACATCTATAGTGTTTGGTTCCACTACTGTATCTTATATTACTGTTGTGTTCTATATTAAATAAACTATACTTAGACAGACAGAAACACACACACACACACACACACACACACAGACACACACACACACACACACACACATACACAGACACACACACACACACACACACACACACACACACATAGACAGACACAGACACACACAGACACACACACAGGAATAATATTGATGGTACTTGCCAACTTTATCCAGCTCCCCTTTCCTCGCTCTCTCCCTTCATCAAGTCATGTCAGCATGTTAAAATTAGTAAGATGCAAGATATCCATACAAATCCTTCCTTTTCTCTCCTATAGTGATTTTTTAAGTTAAATCTGAAAGGACCATCATATTCAAGAAAGTGTTATGTACAGTTGGCTCCACTCCTGATTCCTGATTCACAAGGTAAAACATTCGAAACATTCATATCTTTCACTCTAAGGATATGAATGTTTCGAATGTTTTAACTTGTGGATCGGGATTCGAGTTTCTGACTGGCCCAACACTGGCAATGACAGGGGAGAAACGCAGGAGTGGAGCCAACTGTACTAGAGCACATGTTATGAGAAGAGACAATATCTATGTAGGAAGAAGAGTAATGGAAATGTAAGGTAGAGGGGAAGGAGAAGGAGAGGAAGGTCCAAAAGAAGGTGGATGGACAATGTTAGGAAGGATTGGAAAGAAAAACATCCACCTTACATAGAAGTGGGACAAGATGGATAGAGAAAGATGAAAGGTAACAAGACTATATAATTATAATACAACATAGAAGTGGGACAAGATGGATAGAGAAAGATGAAAGGTAACAAGACTATATAATTATAATACAACATAGAAGTGGGACAAGATGGATAGAGAAAGATGAAAGGTAACAAGACTATATAATTATAATACAACATAGAAGTGGGACAAGATGGATAGAGAAAGATGAAAGGTAACAAGACTATATAATTATAATACAACATAGAAGTGGGACAAGATGGATAGAGAAAGATGAAAGGTAACAAGACTATATAATTATAATACAACATAGAAGTGGGACAAGATGGATAGAGAAAGATGAAAGGTAACAAGACTATATAATTATAATACAACATAGAAGTGGGACATGATGGATAGAGAAAGATGAAAGGT
>JAWZYT010006811.1:17500-20000 GCA_034508575.1 Petrolisthes manimaculis
ATTTTAGGCCTGTTTAATTATTTTAGGCTTGTTTTAATGTCTGTGTATGTGTGTGTGTGTGTAATTTTCGGAGACTAATTTGATTTTTTAATATTGTTTAGGCTTTTAGAAAATTTATTTAGTTTTTTTCATTTTTTTTAGGCTTGTTTAATTATTTTAGGCTTTTTTCAATTATTTTAAATTTATTTAGGCTTTTTCAGACTTTAATTTGACTGTTTTAGATTTTTTAGGCTTTTTTTAAATTATTTTAGGCCTGTTTTAATTTTTTTAGGCTTAATGTCTGTGTATGTATGTATGTTAATGTGTGTGTAATAATAATAATAATAATAATAATAATAATAAACGGTTTATTGGACAGAGTGCAGCCCTGAGGCTGAAAATATACATACATAATAAATTGATATAATGGACATAATGGATGAATAGGGTGAGATGTGTAATATATATACAAAGATGATACATGAATGAATAGAGTGGATGATTACTTATTTATTATATTAGTGATGGTAGGGATAGGACTATTTTTGTATCTGTGTGTATGTATATGTGTGTATGTGTGTGTGTATGTATGTGTGTGAGAGAGAGTGATAGAGAGAGAGAGAGAGAGAGAGAGAGAGAGTGTATGTATGTATGTATGTATAATAATAATAATAATAATAATAATAATAATAAACGGTTTATTTATCTATTTATCTATCTATTTATCTATCTATTCATCTATCTATTTATCTATCAATTTATCTATCTATCTATCTATCTATTTATCTATCAATTTATCTATCTAGCCTTCTGTCTATCCCTACAAATTGCAAAACATCAATCCACCATCAAATAATTATTTTTAATATTTGCCAAAAACTAAATTTAATTATTCCAATTTCTCCGCTGTCCTACTATCGATCTATTTTCCGTTTGTACCATCAAATAGCCCATAAAATTATGTATCAATCCATGTATTTATTTATGTATTAAATGATCTATGTATCCATACAGATTACAAAACATCAACCCACCATCAATTTTTTTTTTTAATATTTGCAAAAAAAAAATAGTTTCCTTTCAATTTCTCCGCTGTCCTTCTATCGATCTATTTTCTGTTTGTACCATCAAATAGCCCGTAAAATTATCTATCAATCCATGTATGTATTTATGTATTAACATACCTATGTATCCCTTCAGATTACAAAATATCTGGACAATCTTACAGCAATTACCAACCCACTATAATACCAACCTTCAAATTTTGTTTTTAATTCTTCTAATTACTCCGCTGTCCTTCTATCGATCTTTTTTCCGTTTGTACCATCTTATTCCTCATAAAATTCTCTATTAATCCATGTATCTATTTATGTATTAATGTATCTATTTATCCCTAGAGATTGCAAAACATCAAACCAACATGAAATTAAAAATTTAAATATACACCAAAAAGAATCTAGAATTCTTCCAATTACTCCGCTGTCCTTCCATCAATCTAAAATCCGATTGCACCATCAAATAGCCCATAAAATTCTCTATCAATCCATGTATCTATTTATCTATTAATATTCCTATTTATCGCTACAGATTGTAAAACATGTGGACCTTGTTGCAACAACATTCGACCCATCACCACAACAACTTCCGGTCTTTACAGCCGCCATTACATCCGCCAAGGCCGCCACAAGGTATACACACACACATACATACATACATACACACATACATACATACATACACACACACATACACACACACATACATACACTACTGAATAATGTATATTTTTAAAACATCCAATACATCACTAATATATAGGTAAATAGATAAATAGAGATAAATATAGATAGGTAGAAATAGAAAGATATAGATATATATAAATAGATAGATAGAAATAGATATATATATATATATAGAGATAAATATAGATAGATAGAAATAGATAGATAGATATAGAAAGATAGATAGATATAGATAGATAGAAATAGATATAGAAACATAGAAATAGAAATATATAGATACAAACATAGATAGATATATAGATATATAGATAGAGATAGATAGATAAATAGATAGAGATAGATAGATATACTATATAGAGATAAATATAGATAGATAGAAATATATATATATTGATATAGAAAGATAAATAGAGATAGATAGATAGAAATAGATAGAAATATATATATATAGATATAGAAAGATAGATAGAGATAGATAGATAGAAATAGATAGAAATATATATATAGATATAGAAAGATAAATAGAGATAGATAGATAGAAATAGATAGAAATATATATATATAGATATAGAAAGATAAATAGAGATAGATAGATAGAAATAGATAGAAATATATATATATAGATATAGAAAGATAGATAGAGATAGATAGATAGAAATATATATATATAGGTATAGAAAGATAGATAGAGATAGATAGATAGAAATAGATAGAAATATATATATAGATAGAGAAAGATAGATAGAGATAGAAATAGATAGAAATATATATATAGATAT
>JAWZYT010006811.1:30000-37500 GCA_034508575.1 Petrolisthes manimaculis
CACTGGTACATACATAAAGAAATAATCTTAAAATTAATGTGTTGAGCTAGGTGCTTGTAGTTATGTGTATAAGCTAACCTATGCTAAAAATTCACACATTAATGAAGATGCCTTGTTGCTATGTTGTGGCTGTGCAATAACAGCTCAATGTTAATTTTCCATAACAAGATAATTCAGTCTACATTGATAGAGTTCTCTTATACAATGCAAAATATGACAGTAGACTTTTTCTATATAAAAATGTTATAGTACCTGCCAGAAAGATAAGACATGGGATATTAAATATTTGTACCAAGTTTTATTTTCATCAATATATGGAGTAACCAACTGATATTAGAAGGATGTTTGATTCCCAGTTTCCTTGAATAACTTCCCAGCTTCACTTTTTCCTGAAACAACTGATAATAGGGAGATATTAAACAAGTCGATATTAAATTAAATATATTGAAAGATGGAAGAGAGTGGGATATGTTGTCTAGTAATTATATATTTTATTTTCCAATGTAACGATTCCCTTGAATCGATTTTATCTGAGTCTGCCTCTCTACAGTAGCCTTAATCCATGTCATGTGTAGGGTGAGTAGGGTAATATATTGTTAATAGTCTATCAGCAGGTAAGTATAGATAGTAGAAATAGAAATTTGATGATATAAGAGAGGTTTGATTAGTAATAGATATGAATTACATGCATATAGTGCCTGAATTGCTTTAAAGCACGTGGAGATTTCGCATCCTTTGGAGGAATACTTGCCAATATTTATGCAGGACCAACATATAAATAAGGACATGCAATATGGTACTTGAGGAGTGTGTGTCATTGATGACATCATCACTAAGTATAATACTTCTTGGAGGAATTTTGAACATTAAAAGATTATTTCTATTTTCATTGGGAATTCTTGAAGTGCGTAGCTTGTGAATAATACTTTACCTTCTATGGGAATAATAATGAGTATATACTCTTGTATTAAAATACTACGCACGATTGTATAATAATATTTAAAATAGGTGGAAGAAAGATATTTTGGTAAGATAGTACTTCACACTGATTTTTCCTTTGTATGTTAGTTATTAAGTATGAGTTAATCTTATCTTACCCGCAGTAAATACTCTCCTAATAAATGGTTGTACTTTCTTTCTAAGTTCCTGTACTCGTAATACAGCTTCCTGCTTCCCGCAGAAATAAAATAGAAGCCTACTAAGTATATGTGAATATTTTCTTTTATTGGTAAAGTAAAGCTCTATAATTCGTTTTTAATTTATGTGCAATGCTTTCTACCTGTTACACTTACCACGATATGCAACAGTTTGTCTCATAATCCTTTATTTTATAGGATATATGTGTATACCACTATGTAAGCAGTACCAAATAATGTTCACGAAAATACACGTAAAAATTTTCCAACCACGCTCTGGGCTGTGGTGATGGCTCAAGCCATTATATATTTTGTATAATAAGCGAACAATATTACCTTAGTCGCTGGATTCCATTTGTGTGATACCTGTCAAATAAACTAGTGTATCAGTAAATACTTGTAGCTGTAGCCACTGCTCACTGGGATAAAATCTGTAAAGAGTAAGAAATAGTGATTATATCATTTGTCACCATTAGTTTATTTATTTTTTCTTTTCTTTTCATCTGCTTGTTAATAAAATTGTATAGGAGAGCTCTCGGATTGAAGACGTCATTTGTACTGCTTTGTGTTCCTCGTCTGAGCCTGGAGCTGTTGAGAGTAGAGACAAAAATTATTATCCATATAGGTTGATTTGGGCCACATCTGTAAAAAGAAATATTATTTTATTTCATAGAAAACCGATCGGATTTATGTTTGTAATTGATTATTTCATTATATAGTATATAGTAGGGATAAATTTACTAAGAAGAGGAAATTGTTATGTTTCAGTGATATGGATTGGTTTTATTTTGGATGGTTTGCGCGCTTTACCAATCTCTTTATCCTGTTTACATATACAATATCATCCGCCTGGTAAAAATATTCTTTATTATAAGTTTATTACCTACTAAAGATATTACTGTGTGAAGTTTTAAACTTCGATCGGGTACCCGTTTTATTTTATGTATCACCTGGAGTGAACATTTGAATTATTTGCTTTATTAGACCGGCGATTACGCATTTTATTCCTGCAAGCCAGTAAATTGCTTGTGTAGGCGATTACGCATTTTGTTCCTGCAAGCCCGTAAATTGCTTGTGTAGGCGATTACGCATTTTTTTTCTTGCAAGCCCGTAAATTGCTTGTGTAGGCGATTACGCATTTTTTTCCTTGCAAGCCCGAAAATTGCTTGTGTAGGCGATTACGCATTTTTTTTCTTGCAAGCCCGTAAATTGCTTGTGTAGGCGATTACGCATTATTTCCTTGCAAGCCCGTAAATTGCTTGTGTAGGCGATTACGCATTTTGTTCCTTGCAAGCCCGTAAATTGCTTGTACATCATGATGAAATTGTTGAACTGCAACTCACTGTTGTTCAGCGAAGTTGTCCTTGTTGTAGCCTGGCTTCTGTGTGGCAATTGTTATCTCATATAATTATATGAAAGACGTTTCTTGTACGCCATATAGTATTTCCTGAGGAGTTTTTTTCTTTTATTTCAACGTTTTGTAGTATTCATAGACTGTCATTTTTTTTTTATGCAGTCTTTCCATGTGGAGGGATAACCATTGTTTCTGTGCCACCAAGTACTTGTTGTATTTTACGGTTTTGCCGTATTGTTAACCCATTAGCTGCTGGGAGATATGGGGAGATATGGTTATACAAACGTTTGCTTCAAATTAGTAGAAATTAGATATCTTTATAATATTGGGACATGTATATGAGCATATAATAATTTGGGATTAGATATATGTGCACGTATTATTTGCGGTTTTTATCATGTAGTGGTGCCGCCACTAAATATTTAGAAAAATGGTTAACCATAGGTAATAGTTTATTTATGCCCTGATTTGTAATTGGTAAGGAAAGTAGAATTATTCCTATTATGTCTCCTGATTCGTCCAGGATTATATTCCTGTCATGGAGCATTGCATGTTTCGCACTGAGCGATATACTGTATATGTTTTATCATCTACCCATAGTTTATGTTAATTGTCTATTATATGGAGATTGTTTTTATATTCTCTCCCAGGATGTCCTGTTGCATTTTGATAAAAGGGTAATTAACACTGAGGGAAGCATTATTTAATGTATCACTTTCATTGGTTTATAAGTCACTTTTACTGAGTTTTTTTTTTTTTTTTGTAAAAATCTTATCATAAAGGGAAAGTTATTTAAGTGACTGTAATTCTCGTCCATTAGTTTCATCCTCAGAGTTAAATAATGTTTTAGTATATTTTAGCATAGGAATTGCTAATGTTTATGCATGTTTACCACGTCCATGAGTGACTTCGGAAGTAAATGACAAGATGATTGTTTAAGGGATTTGTTATTTTTATCTATAATCATCCTGGAAGGTAGTTAATAACAATATGTGGGAGAAATTCCTTAATGGTTCGATAATATCTGGCTAATTTTCACGCTAAGGTTTGAGATTATAGTAAGCCAAGAATATATTAGTGATTCACGAGTATTTGTAAAGGATAGCCTAATACGATTTTCTAAAAGTACGAATTGCCCCTAACATTATTTGTTAATTGTTCCTGGTCCGTTACAGAGTAACAAGTTTGCTGTGCATTAAATATTCGTTATGCATAAGTATATACCTGACATAGAACTTAGTTATATCTTACCTAAGTACAGTGCCTAAGCTTACTGAAGAAGCATCTGTACACGTGATATTATTATTATTAAGGTAATGAATAGGATGGAAATGCATGAATTGGAGCTGACATTAATTAACCTTTATTAACTTTTCTGACTTCCATACACATCTGTCACTCTCCTGAGGAGATTATTTAGTGTGTTTGTTAAATGGGAAAAATGTTTTTATAATTCTATATACGAACATAAACTCAAGAGTGATTTTACGTTAGTTTACTTTCATTGTTTGTATTTTATGCTTGTGTATGGAGCCCAGTGGTGGTTAATGTATAATTTATAATTATAATATCCTGGTAATATAATGAAACATATATATTTAAAGTTTGAGGCCTACCTCATGCAATGTCTATTTAACCTTCCTTATTGTTAAATATTGTGATTGTACCTTATTAGAAAAATAATCAAATTGTCTGGGTAAGCGATGACTACGTTATTAATAACACTGACACGAAAATTTAGCATATGCTTAAATGTTGATTGAGCATTACGTAACCCAAATGATCTACGAATGTATTCATAATAACCATGGGACGTTTTAAATGTATTATTATATAATGCTACTTGCCAGTGTCCACTGACCAATTTTAATATGTTTTGTTTGAGCAATGTTAGCGAAAACATCCTTAAAGGAGGGAGGGGATATTTATATTTATTTGTAGCATTATATCTCTGTAAGAAGTACTGGCTTAAATTCACCATCATTTTTGAAACCAAAAACATTTGACTGTTAAAAGGGGGAGTTAAAATCTTAATAATACTTTCATCCAACATTTCATTTATCATTTATAATTTTCTGTCTAGTATAAGGTATGGTCGCCTATATGCTTATTTATAAATAGGTTATTCCTAAAAAATTACCAGGTAGGGCAATCGCATTTTGATATGTGGCTAGTATATTAATAAAATTATCACGATAAATTAGAAAATCTCGTTTCCTGACCAATTTTCTAAGTTTCTCTCTTATATGATTATCTTTTAACTCTTCGGTTAAACTTGATATCATATTTCTTGTGGTTTTTAGTCTAACTTCCATCTTGTACAGATCATATAAATATGTCCTTTTCTTTACCTGATTATTGGTAGTTGATTTCTTAAAGATATAGATAGTAGCAATATTATTATCATTTACATTAGTGAAAGTAGATACATTCCCAGGTTATTTTCCCAGACTCTACTAAGGATAGAACACTAATATGTGGTTGTAATATGAGATGGAAGTTTTACCTTCAATTTATGGACGAAATTTAGTGGTAATATAGTATTATCTGCAGTAGGCCTTTATGATAATGTAATAGTTCCCGTTTTTTTGTTTGTTTGTTTTTCAATACATATTTATGGACTTATATTTTGGCCTGGACAATCCTGTATTAAAATACATTAATACCTAAAATGTATTATTTTATGTTTAGTGCATATTATTATGTGTATTTGGTTAGTTTTTGTCTAACCGTACAGGAAGGGTTTAGTGTCCCTAATACCTGTTCATTTATTATTTGTCATATGTGACAATTTTATATCACCTGTTCAATCTTAGTTTATAAAACCCGCTGGGGATCTAAGTTGCACAATTTGTTAAAGGAATTATCCGATAACAAGGAAACTGCTGTTCCTGTGTCTATCATTAATGAAATATTAGTATGTGATACTTAGACAGGGATTATTATTATATTATAGGTATTTACGACGACAGGGCAGTATTTATTTACTTATGTGATTATTGATGCCACTTTAATATCGTGGTGGTCTCGTTTCATACATCATGTTTCGATTGTGCAAGCTTTGTTTCCTTTTGTTAAGGATCATGTGTTCATTTAAGGAATACGAATTTGACTCATGTGAATGACAGTATTTATGCTTTGATTTCCCATTATTTCCTGTGGATTTGTTACTATCAGATTCACTGGTCTTTTGCTTATCTTCGTTACCATGTTTGCAACGTTGTCTTTGTGATTCCCTTTGAGTTATGTTATCAAAATTATAATTCTTCTTACCCCTGGAGTGAGTAATATGTAATACATGATGTATGATGCGAGATTTCTTTGAATATAATTCTAGCGATCCTGCTGATGCAAGTGCTTTTGCTAGTTCCCTTGTATTTATTTTGTTTGCCTTTCTTTTAACCATTCTTTGAACCCTTGAGAACGATTTATGTACTTTACCATCCCCCAAAACATCAATAAGTGACTGTCTAAATGTGGCATATGACGTTAAATTCTTTGACTTAGAAAAAGCACTTGTGTTTAACCTAGAACTGGCTGGACTATTCTGTGCAATATACTCTCTTACCAATGCTATTTTATGTTCGTCCTGCTCTATATTCGCTTTGCAAAATATCTTCTCCAAATGATGCAAGAAGAGATGAATCCCATATCTTGGATTATCTCCCTTAAAATGCTTTACATGAGAAATGGTGGTAGGTAAGAGTTTCATTGTTAGCATAGAAGAGACAGTGGAATCAGTATTTGTTAGATGATGAGCAGAGACGATAGGAGATTGTAGAGGAGTAGTCATTGTTAGTGATAATACAGGATGATATAATAGACAGATTGAGTTTTTAATGGGGTTATGGTTGGAGAAGAAGAAAATGTACTTGTATGTGTTGGCACCACAACGAGACTTTTTAGGGAGGCAGGGGAATCTAGCTCAGAGGGTATTGAATCATTATCAGGGATATTCGAAGTTATTGCGATACCTTTAGATTAATGGGGAAGAATTCTTTACTTTGTTCTAATTTGGCACTTCTTTTCTTTCTTTCTGGGCTTTTATGAGGAAACCTAATTTTATCCTAACATGTTCGTAGACAAGTGAAAAATAATGTAATGTACATGTAATGTGTACCTACTTTTAGTACTTTAGTTGCAACGATGATGATGACCACGAGTTGACGTCTAGGTGGGGTGTTCTGGCCAGTCGTGGTGATGAGTAGCTCGCACACTAACACACTAGTAGTCGTTCTTGGAGTGAATATGATGAATGTTGACTTGCCTTTTACGAGAGAATTTACGTAACAAGGTGTCAGCTTGGAGAATGGAGATGATGAAGTGATGACGTTGTCCTACGTTCCAGGGACGCTCATGGGTAGTGATGAAGTGATGACGTCCTTACGTTCCAGGGACGCTCATGGGTAGTGATGAAGGGATGGCGTTGTCCTTACGAGAGAATTTACGTACAGGGACGCCTGGGGTAGTGATGATTGATTGTTGTGAAGTAGATGAGGTCCCGTTGTAGGTCTAGTTGCAGTTATGTTGAAGTAGGTGTCTTGTAGGTGATGAATTTGTGGTTTATCTCCCTCGTTTATAGAGGTCGTGAGAAGAAATTACCTGAGAGAAATTTACAAGTAAAATCTTCAACTTGTCCTTGAACTATGTTATTCACTGTACTCCCTGGAAGTCAACTCCTTTGCAATCTTGTTATTGCAACCACTGCTGCCACCATAATGTACCAGTCCTGTTAGGCTTTAACTCGTTCAAGCTCTGGTAACTTATTTGTATTTGCTTCTTGAGACTTGTAGTATTGTTATTATTATTAGTTAGTTAGTGTAGACGTGGGTGTTTTCTAAGGTAATTGACTTCACAGTTGTAACATGGAAAGTTCATTTATTTACACTTATATCTCTATACACACACAGACAGGGAATGATATTGATGTGCTTCTTTTCTGATAGAGTAGTGTGTCTCTCTTGGCGAGACAAGTATATAATAGCCCTAAGGGAGCAAGTTTAAGAATCC
>JAWZYT010006812.1:0-15000 GCA_034508575.1 Petrolisthes manimaculis
ACACATATACACACCCACACACACACTTCCCTTTCTACCCACACATAAATAAGTTTCCATGTTAGGTGCGTCCCCTGGGAAGAAAGTCTGCTGAACATCTTAATACTCTCCTTCCCACCATATATATATATACTGTATATAAATATATTTATTTATATAGTTGGAACGCCCTTCACACTGTATTATTGTATTTATATTCCTTTACACCTTATCACTATCTTCCTTCTGTTAGGCTACACGGATGACAGATAAAACATACATTAAAATGTCTTCTTTGTTTGAGACTTTCCATGGCGTGTTCATTTCTATCGTGAGAAATTGATTTATACATTACCAGGAATTATTATACTAACCCGAAAGGAATATATAATGTTGCTAAAGTTAATAATAATTGACAAGATAGAAGCACACGGACACACACAAACCCTTAGAGAGAACAATGAAGATGAACGTCAGACCAACGAACCAAAAAACAACAACATGAAAGATATACCCTGGCAAAGATGAGGGGCGCCGCTACCACCAAACATACGACCCGAGAAATAAAAGTGAGCCAAGATGGAGGTGGCGCCGTTGGGAAGACGCGAATATACATCTCCATAACCAGGCAGGATCGACGGCAGTGCGTTTGGAAGGGTGGCACGCGATCACTTAAGAGAGTGTTGCTGCTCTGGGGGGGATGGGGGTGCATAGGTTGTGGTGGGGGGTGGGGGGCTGCTAGTTTGGGGAGTTTGGGATTGGGGTGGGTGGGAGTTGTTCTGGGGGCTTTGGAGGAGCTTGGAGTGGGTGATTGGGGTGTTTGGGATTTGTGGGTGTGGGGCGTCTGGGGACTTGGGATGGGAGAGTGGTGGCGTCTGGGGGATTGGGATGGGGTGTTTGGGAGTTTCAGAAAAGCTTGTAGTAGGGGTGGGGGATTCTGTGAGCTTGGGGTTGGGGTGTGTGACCATGAGACCTTGGGGGACTGAGAGGAAAGAAAGGAAGGAAGGGGTCGGGTGGTTCGCAAATGGATACAAAGATAGAAAGTCGATCATATGGCAGGATGGGAATTGTCTGCATGGTGCATGGTGGTAGTGGTAGTGAAGTTATTGGTCGTGGTGATGGAGGGAGTGTGAATGTATGTATGTATGTTTATGTTGTTGGTAGTGGTGTTGTTGGTGGTGGAGTAAGTGAGAATGAATGTATGCATGTGTTATTGGTGGTGGTGTTGTTTTTGATGGTGCAGTGAGTGAGAATGAATATATGCATGTGTTATTGGTGGTGGTGTTGTTTTTGATGGTGCAGTGAGTGAGAATGAATATATGCATGTGTTATTGGTGGTGGTGTTGTTGTTGGTGGTGGAAAGAGGGAAAATGTAAGTATATTTATGTTGTTGGTGGTGGTGTTGTTGTTGGTATTGGAGGGAGAGAGAAAGGCGTGGCTTCAGAGTGCCACGTCACACACACACACACACACACACACACACACACACACACACACACACACACACACACACACACACACACACACACACACACCACACACACACGCACTATCCCAGGAAGCCCAGAAATTGCCCTTCCAAGACTAACAACGTACAGTATTCATCCATAATACCTTGATCACACTAGAGGTAAGTTGAATAATGTACAGTAGGCAGACGTGGGTGTCAGAAAGGAGTGTATTGGGTCACTTCTCTCTTACTTATTAACCTTGGCATTGCAGAACTCAGGTTAAACTTAACATAATACAACGTTGCAATACATAACACAGCACAACACTACATCTGCTGAAAATATCATAGGTTTAACATAATGTGACACTTAATACTCTTCCCTGATTTATCGTATCTTATTCTATCATATCCTATTTTAACCTGCCCTATCCTGATCTATTTATCGTAAGCTAGTGTTTCCGAACTTATCCTATAATAATTTAGCTTATCCTCTTCTAACTTACCCTCTTCTAACTTACCCTAACCTCATCCAACAAAACAAAACCTAACCTAACTTAATCCAACCTAACCAAACAAAACCGAATCTAACCTAACATACTCTTAACAAAATCAATCCTATCCTAATCTAACCTTAACCTAACATAATCTAAAACACCCTAACCTAATTAAAACTAACTTCACTTAACTTAACCAAACTTAATCTAACCTAACTTAATCTAATCCAACACAATCAAACCCAGTCTAACCTAACCTACCTAACCTAATCCAAAGTAATGTCTCTTAACCTATCCCAACCCAACCAAACCTAACCAAACCTAACTCAACCACACCAAACCTAATCTAACGTAACCTAACCTAACCTAACTTAACTGTATCAAACGTAACCTAATCCAACCTAACCTAACTTTATCTAACCTAACCTAACCTAACCTATAACCTAACCTAACTGTATATAACCTAACCTAACCTAACTTTATCTAACCTCACGTAACCTAACCCAACCTAACCTAACTTTACCTAACCTCACGTAACCTAAACCAATCTAACCTCACCTAACCTAACCTAACCTAACCTAACTTAACCTAACCTCACGTAACATAACCCAACCTAACCTAAATTTATCTAACCTCACCTCACCTGAGTTGCTGAATGACGTGGCACTAAGGACATTTACCTGGCCACTTTACGACAAGGAAGGGACTACTACCATCACACCACTACCACCATCATTACCTTACCCTACCTCTTGTCTGGAGTGGTCGTGTGTGTGTGTGTGTGTGTGTGTGTGTGTGTGTGTGTATGTGTGTGTGTGTGTGTGTGTGTGTGTGTGTGTGTGTGTGTGTGTGTGTGTGTGTATGTGTGTGTGTGTGTGTGTGTGTGTGTGTGTGTGTGTGTGTGTGTGTGTGTGTGTGTGTGTGTTTTGCCATTTCCGTGACAGCATATATTTATTGTCCTATATTTGTCTTGTGTGTGTGCCATTTCCGTAACAGCATATATCAATATTGTCCTATATTTATCTTGTGTGTGTGTGTGTGTGTGTGTGTGTGTGTCTGTCTGTCTGTGTGTGTGTGTGTGTGTGTGTGTGTGTGTGTGTGTGTGTGTGTGTGTGTGTGTGTGTGTGTGTGTGTGTGTGTGTGTGTGTGTGTGTGTGTGTGTGTGTGTGTGTGTGTGTGTGTATTTTGCCATTTCCGTGACAGCATATATTAATTGTCCATTATTTGATGTGTGTGTATGTGTGTGTGTGTGTTAGTCCTGTGATAAGACATAAAGTAGTTGAAATTTATATAGGTAGTAATTGTATTATCTGTGTGTTTGTGTGTGTGTGTGTGTGTGTGTGTGTGTGTGTGTGTGTGTGTGTTTTGTTTTTTATGCCAATCCCGTGATAATATAGTCTGAGAATGTTCAATAAAGAAAGAAGATAATTACTCTATTGTCCAGAGATGGCAAATTCACAAATACTTTCTCTTTCTCTTTTAATTTTTCAACGAGTGGCATAAAAATATTTTCTCTGCATGATTGGTCGGTTGATTGGTTAATTGGCTGGTTGGTAGATTGGTTAATTGACTTGGTTGATTGCTTGGCTAGTAGGTTGCACGACTCGATGGTTGGTTGTTTGTTGATTTGATTGGTTAAGTGGTTGGTTGATTGCATGGTTGATTAGCTGATTGGTTGGTTGGTTGAGCAGTTGGTTGTTTGGTTGGCTATTTAATCATTTAATTGGTTGGCTGATTGATTAGTTAGTTGGTTGGCTATTTAATCATTTAATTGGTTGGCTGATTGGTTGGTTGGCTGGTTGATTGGTTGGTTGGTTGTCTTTTTAATCATTTAATTGGTTGGCTGATTGATTGGTTGGCTAGTTGATTGGTTGGTTGGTTGTCTTTTTAATCATTTAATTGGTTGGCTGATTGGTTGATTGGCTGGTCGATTGGTTGATTGGTTGGCTGGTTGGTGAATAGGTTGATCGGTACAGTAACTCTATTTGGACGCGCTATAACACAACAATGGCCCAGAATTTGCAGCGGGTATATAGTTACGTGTACCGAGGCAATGATGATGATCCACCCACCCACCACCCACCACCCCCACCACCACCACCAACCATATCCATCCCTACACAAAGCGGCCGCCACCCACCATTCCCATCCACAACGCGAAGGGCCCATGCCGGAATAACGGGGCCTAACAAACTTTTATTCTGTTTATGTTTTTACGATATTAGATAAACCATAATCGATAGAGGATGAACACAGGGCGTATACAGTCGTCGCCAAAAGTCCTGCTGTTGCTGTTGTACTCTCCCTATACTGCCTGTTTGTTTGATGTTTATTATTATTATTATTATTATTATTATCATACGGGATTTTTGGTGATGACACGGGATTTTTGGTGATGATTCGGGATTTTTGGTGATGATGGTTTTTTTTGGTGATGATAGGGATTTTTGGTGATGATACGGGATTTTTGGTGATGATACGGGATTTTTGGTGATGATTCAGGATTTTTGGTGATGATTCAGGATTTTTGGTGATGACACAAGACTTTTGGTGATGATACGGGATTTATGGTGGTGATGATACGGGACTTTAGGTGATGACTATTTTGTCCCTCCATACAAAATTTCAGAAGGCATTCGGGCGCACCATGCAGATTATATTATCATTATAGATTCAATGGACACTTTTGTTTTTAATCTGAACAGGCATTGATCCCTTGAAAGGATTGCCGTCAGTCCCCCGAGTGGCCAGCTGACGGGACTAAATATTTTATATAAACAAGCATTCACGTCTCATTAAACTTGTATTGGTAGAGTCGTCGGGCTAGAAGAAGTGCTAATAATAATAATAATAATAGTAATGATTAATAGTAATAATTAATAGTAATAATTAATCGTAATAATTAATCGTAATAATTAATAGTAAAAAAAAAATTATATAATTTTTTTTTATATAAATTATTTTTTTATATAAACAAAATTTTATATAATTTTTTTTATATAATTTTTTTTTTTTATAAAAAAAATTTTATATAATTTTTTTTTTATATAATTTTTTTTTGCCTGCGGCGCTGCTCGCTTAGCTAAATTTATATATAAAAAAAATTTAATATAAAAAAAAAAATATTTAAAAATTTTTTTATAAAATTTTTTTTATGTAAAAAATTTTTTATATAATTTTTTTTTTATATAATATTTTTTTTATATAATTTTTTTTTATATAATTTTTTTTTATATATATTTTTTTTATATATATTTTTTTTATATAATTTTTTTTTATATAATTTTTTTTTTTATATAAAAATTTTGTTTTGCCTGCGGCGCTGCTCGCTTCGCTCATATTTTATATAAAAAAAAATTATATAAATTTTTTTTTATATAATTTTTTTTATATAAATGTTTTTTATATAAAAAAAAATTATATAATTTTTTTTTTATATAAAATTTTTTTTATATAATTTTTTTTTTATATAATTTTTTTTTATATAATTTTTTTTTTATATATTTTTTTTATATAATTTTTTTTTATATAATTTTTTTTTTATATAATTTTTTTTTTATATAATTTTTTTTTATATAAACATTTTTTTATATAAAAATATTTTTATATAAAAAAAAAATTATATAAAAAAAAATTATATAAAAAAAAAATTATATAAAAAAAAAATTATATAAAAAAAAATTATATAAAATTTTTTTTATATAATTTTTTTTTATATACATTTTTTATATAATGTTTTTTTTATATAATTTTTTTTATATTATTATTATACTATTAATTATTACTATTAATTATTACTATTAATTATTACTATTAATTGTTACTATTAATTATTATTATTATTATTATCATTACTATTATTATTATTATTATTGGTTTGCTCTGGCCTGGATTACCGTTCTGGGAATCCTGGTCATCAGAGCCAACTTTCCCGATCCCTCATTACACTTACATCACGTCTGACACATATCACACACACACATAACACACGCACATACACATATCACACACGCACACATATCACACACGCACACACATCACACACGCACATAATAACACACGCATACACACATATCACACACGCACACACATCACACACTCACATGCATCACACACACACACACATCATACACGCACACATTATATTATTATTATATATATATATATATATATATATATATATATATATATATATATATATATATATATATATATATATATATATATATATATATATATATATATATATATATATATATATATATATATATATATATATATACATACATACTGTATATATGTATATAAAAGTCTTACACGCACGCACACATAATATCAACGCACACAAACAGACACACACATATACTGTATACTTAGAAAACATGCACACACAGAGCCTACAATATACGCACACACACACACACACACACACACACACACACACACACACACATAGAGAGAGAGAGAGAGAGAGAGAGAGAGAGAGAGAGAGAGAGAGAGAGAGAGAGAGAGAGAGAGAGAGAGAGAGAGAGAGAGAGAGAGAGAGAGAGAGAGAGAGTGAGATTAACTCGGGACCGAAGGAGCATCACAATCCATATCATTTACTACCCACGTCCACTGAGACAATGACCCACTAACTTTATTTTTATTTTGGTCGGTAACCTAATACAGTTCTAAATAATATTCCATTTAATTATATATTTCATGACTTCCCCTGCACTTTAAATAAATGTGGCATGAACCTTTTGTTTCCTTCATAAAAGAACAGAGTAAAAATGGTGCCGTAAAAATATAGCTTCAATTATGAATTTCAAATGCATAAAATATTGCTTGCAGAAAGCTTGAATCTTTTCAACACAAGGTCCCCACTTATTTAATTAATATAGCACTACCCACACACACACACACAAACACACAAACACACAAACACACACCCTGACATGACAAAATATATTAAAATACGTAATTATATTCGGAACACACAAGGTTTTCTGACAAGCTAATAAATTCACACACACACACACACACACACACACACACACACACACACACACACACACACACACACACACACACACACACACACACACACACACACACACACACACACACACACACACACACACACACTGCACTGAGAGACTACAAGTAAATACACACAACTGACAGAGCTGGCAACATAAACCACTTTTGGCCTACATTGTAACATTATTACCGTCACCCTTGAAAATAACAACAGAGATCTTAATATTGTGTCTATCACCGAGCACTTATTAGATGAGAGTTAGAATCATTGCAGGTAGTGAGTACGAGTTGTAATCGAACACGTCTCGGTTAGGTTAGGTTAGATTAGGTTGGGTTTTGGTTAGGTTAGACTAGGTTGTGCTATGTTATGTTATGTTATGTTATGTTATGTTATGTTATGTTATGGTTAGGTATTCTTCTGTCACTTGATGTGGGACGCCTGTATAATAAGCCTGAGAGCCTCACCCATTACGAAAGCCTGTGTTCCGACTAATTTATTCTGCTCACTCGAGGGTCTGACGTGGGTCCAAATTCGTCCTTTCTCTTACAGTCGTTCATTGTCCACTAACCTTCATCGATTTCATCTTCAGAATGCAGTGGAAATTATGTTCCTTATAGAGTCTCCTCATAGAATCGTATTAGTTCGGTTAAGTTATACACCCACCCATAAGCTATTTTTCTATTTTTCATTCCCCCTTTTATCAGTATAGCATAACATTCCCTTGCAAGTGGTTCCTGATTGGTTTGTTGGAACGTGAGGTGAGAGTGAGTGAGGAGGTGTATTGATTTCTCTGTGTAAACCCAGCAGGTGACATCAGGGCAGTGGAGTGTCTTCAAAGGTGACATTAAAATTCCATGCAAGGACGATGAGATGAGAGCGTTAACATCTGAGACAAAGTTCAGCATCTAAAGCACGCGTTTAACTTAAAGGACCCTGTGATCGTGGTGTGAATATTGGAGGCTTCTGATTCTTCCTGACCATGCCACGAAACAATCTCCTTCCATGTGGGTGGTGTTTCGTGGCAATGTTTGAAGAACTCATTTACCTCCAATTTTTTTTACTACAACACAGGGTCCCTTAACTTAATGAACACAGTTTAAAGCAAATTAATTCGAGGGTACACTTAATTAATATTACTCTGGGGTTGTAAGAACGAAGAAGAGATATAAGGATTGGTATAAGTTAGCAAATATAAACTATTCATTACACGGGATCAAACGACGCATTTCACAACACTGTACTCATTTAATTATCTCATCACCATCACACACACCACACCATGTATCACCACAACTCATGCAGTAATTCGCTCCTACACCATAACACTATTGCACACCACCACACACACCATCCAACATTATACAGTATCAACACCATCACATAACATTACAGAACACCTCGCCACACTACAATACATACACAACCATCACACCACACACACATAACACTGCATCATACCACAACACACCACAGGACACCAGACCACACCACACTTCCCTAACTAAATACACACACCACATCGCCACGACAAGAACTAATACCACCACAAATCTATACCACCCCGTTAATCACACCACACTACCGGGCAACTACCACGCCACCTACACCACTACCACCACCACTACCACCACCAGACAACTACTATGATAAAGATGGATACCTCACTTGAACCATGTCCTTTTGCCAACGACTGTCATGAACGGATTAATATTTTTGTTTACCTTCCAGCATTACTCGGAGGAAGGGGAGGAGAAGAGAGAAGATATAAAAGGAGATGAGATGAGATGATATGAAAGATGGGTAATGGAGAGGAGAGGAGAGGAGAACAGAGGAGAGAGAAAGATAAAAGGAAACATGAGAGCAATCCACAGTTTAGACGAGTGGGAGAGAGGAGAGGTAGAAAATAGAGTAGAGGAATGAAGGGTAGAAAGTAGAGTAAAAGAATGAAAGGTAGAGTGTTGAGTAGAGAAATGAAAGGTAGAAAGTAGAGTACAGGAATGAAGGGTAAAGTGTTGAGTAGAGGAATGAAAAGTAAATTGTTGAGTAAAGGAATGAAAGGTAGAGTGTTGAGTAGAGGAATGAAAGGTAACCAGGCAAAGGAGTCAATACTACTTGAAAGAAGTGAGAGAGTGCCTGAGTAACCAACTACTTTTTAAATTTTCGTCTTATTTTCATTTACATTCCCTCTGTCGCTGCTTATACACACACACACACACACAAACACACACATGCACACACAGGCAAGCATGCACGTATACATCCAAGCACGTGCAGTTCATGAAGGAAAAATGTGAAGTGGCACGATATCTTCTGGCAAGTATTAAGTATTCACATGTTAATCCTGAGAGTGGGTTTGACGTAAGCTGATTCTCATTCAACAAACCAGACTGAAAAGAGTGTATCCATCTTCAGCCACACAAAGTCCATAAGGTATTTACCACCACAACGACCACCACGACGAGTCCAACACCAACACGACCACCACCACCACCACCATGACCACGACGACGACCACCACCACTACCACCACTACCATCATCACCACTACCACCACTACCATCATCACCACCATCACTACCTTCACCATTACGACCACCACCACTACCACCACCACCACTATCATCATCATCATCCTGCCACCACCAGCAATCCACTTACCCAGGGATCAATACAATCATCCCTTTCCTTCACCAATCCACAGTGTATCCAGCCACCACCTCAATGATTGCACAGTACCTCAACACCCTCCCTCAATGATTGCACAGTACCTCAACACCCTCCCTCAATGATTGCACAGTACCTCAACACCCTCCCTCAATGATTGCACAGTATCTCAACACCCTCCCTCAATGATTGCACAGTACCTCAACACCCTCCCTCAATGATTGCACAGTACCTCAACATATCCTCAATTGCATAGTACCTCAACATATCGTCAATTGCACAGTGCATCAACACACCCTCCCTCATTTATTGCACAGTACATCAACATATCGTCAATTGCACAGTGCATCAACACACCCTCCCTCATTTATTGCACAGTACATCAACATATCGTCAATTGCACAGTACATCAACACACACCCCACAATGATTGCACAGTACATCAACCTTTGAAAGAATCAGTTACCTTTAAATACGACAAAAACAAAAGAGTATTCCTTTGAGGTGCATTTTTCTTCAGTGATCAGTTAGAGAAGCTTTTGATTCCGGAAAATTAATCAAAGTGGTAATTCCTTTTTGTTACATTGGAGTGCCATGATTCCTCCAAAGTATGCTAAAAAAACAGGACCATAAGAGCAAAAATAATGGTGTTCTGTTGCTTGGAATAGATTGGAGAATTCAGTTACTCCAGAATTACCAACATAAAACTTCCCCCTTAATTAAGGACCCTGTGAACATTTATAAGGCTCGGTGGCTTTTGATTCCTCCAGACTCAACCACGAAACAAACTCCTTCAATACGGGTGATGTTTTCGTGGCAATGTTTGAAAGAATCGCTAACCTCCAATTTTCTGACTACAACACGGTGTCCCTTAAGCTGTTGTTGTTGTTGTTGTTGTTGTTGTTGATATTCTCCCTGGACAGAATGGCCTCCACAGACCCCCGGTAAGCTGTGGTAGCAGTGACAAAAAAAATAAAAATCAATAAATGAGGGTTTGCTACATAACAAATCCCCTACTCGTGTACCGAAGTAGTTCTTTTCTTCTCATTGTTTAGACTTTAGAGGGAACAGGTACTCAGTAATTCCACCTCAAAAGTTGACCTACTGTACAAAATTTAGGCAATTATCCCCAGAGAGAGAGACAGACAGAGAGAGAGATATACTGTGTTGGGTACTACAGCATATGAGAAGAGAGTCATTACCTGCACACACAACAATCCAGGAAGGTGTGGAACAATATGCTGTACTGTGTTGGTAAGGTTCAAAAGTTCCCCTTCTCGCCTTCGCACCAAGCCAGTCAGCCAGCCAGCAAGCCACATAGCCAGCAAAATAATGAGCCAACCAGCCAGCCAGCCACCCAACGAACTAGTGAGGAAACCAGCCAGCCAGCCAACCATTGAGTCAACTATGCAGCCAGTCAGCCAACCAACGAACGAGTGAGTCAGCCAGCCAGCCAGCCAGCCAGCCAGGTACTCGTACTGCAGAAAGGACCCACATGGTAGTTAGAAAAGTAAAAAATGCCTTGATTGTGGTGCTTCTAAGTTATACCTTCAGTTACATCGGCTTAGCAGCGAGCGAGGCCTCCACCAGGGCGTACATACACCAGCAGGTAATTTAGACCAACTTTGGCCAGCGTCTCTACACTCGAGGCTAGGTTCTCGTCGCAGCTTCCTATTCTAAAAGTTCCAATTAATTCCTCCTGGGCCGGTGATACGGTCGGATTATTATTAGAGGCTACACCTTCCTCCACTCAGCGCCACAATACAGCACCTATAGAGGGAGGGAGTGTGTTTGGTGGCACAGTTTGAAGGAATCGGTGGCCTCTAATTCGCACACAACCTCCTCACCGGTACTTTAAGGGACTCTGTGATGTAGTCAGAAAATTGGTGGTAAATATTGCCTCGAAAAACCACCTATAACATGGATGAACCTTGTTTCGTGGTTAATATTAATAAAACAATAGAAATAACAATAATATTAACAATAACAATAATAATAATAATAACAACAATAACAACAATAACAATAATAATAATAATAACAATAACAACAACAACAACATAAAAAATATTAACAACAACAACAATAACAATAATAATAGCAATTATGATGATGGAAAAAAAATGTATATAATAATTATAATATTAATAATAATAATAATAATATTAATAATTATAATAATAATAATAATAATAGTAGAAAAACACTGGGATAAATAACATCTATATCTTAGAAGACGATGACAAGGTGGGTAGGCAATGTAGCAGAGAGAGAGAGAGAGAGAGAGAGAGAGAGAGAGAGAGAGAGAGAGAGAGAGAGAGAGAGAGAGAGAGAGAGTAATATCCAAGAGTGTCATGCTAAAGGTAATGCTGGAAGGTGGAGGGTGAACTTTAACGTGAGGAGAGGAAGTGTTGTGTGTCAGAGAGTGGGAAAACAGAGTTAGATGGAAGGGGAGGCTGTATAGAAAGAGAGGTCATTATTCTGAAACTACAACTACAATGAATGGACTACCTAACGCTGACTCGCTGATTAGCAAAACAAATCTAATAATAACTAATGTTGTATTGCAGTTACGTATTCTTACATGTTCTATATGTTGTAAATCTTCGAAAACAACAGCGTGTGTGTACGAATTTTTGCGGCCAATAGTACATACACGCAAGACAGTATTAGCTTACATTATTATTACTCAATAATATGATGCTCGTTGGCTAATATTTTCCTGACATACATGGAAGAACGATAATAAAACAGTACCACATCCTAGGAAGGGATGAGAAGCAACGTCTGGCTAGTATCTGACCCATAACTCTTGAACTAGAAGCTACCAATTCCTTCAAACTTTATCACGAAACACACAACCTACGCTACACCGGGGCACCGCGTTTCCAGGCTCATCTTAGGAGGAATCCGTTGCCTCCGTATCACCGACAGTATCATTCTTACCTTTATTATTTTAATGTAGACGTGATCGGTTCGTATCCCAGCACTGTGTGGCACCTGTCGCTCTGCTTCCCTCACAGGCTCACCCTACTTCCCTGAGGAGTGGAACCTGTAATGTGAGATGGATGACTGGGAATATCAAATTATAGCTCTCGTGTTGCTGCTCTCTGGATGTAACCAAGATAAATGAAGCGGCGTCTACACACACACACACACACACACACACACACACACACCCACACACATACACACACACCGCATAATCCAGTACAGTATATACATATACATACATGTATATAACATTATGCTATTTATATTAACATACACATGGTGCCAGTACACATATTCATGCACATATGTACAAAAAACATTTATATGGAGAGGAGGAGAAGGAGGAGGAGGAGGAGGAGGAGGAGGAGGAGGAGGAGGAGGAGGAGGAGGAGGAGGAGGAGGAAGAGGAGAAGAAGGAGGAGGAAATTGAGGGATACCATCTGGAGGAGACAAGACAAACTAATATAGAGGAAGACACGTTACAAGGAAACAAGGAAGTAATATGGGAGATCCAAGCCATCTGTGACCCGTCAGCCATCAATACAGGGGAATCAGCCTCATGACACACATCCTACATACTAAATTAATGTGTGAGACCCACCTTACACATACACACACACATACAACATACACACGCCACTTTACACAGACACACACAAACACACACACACATACAATTATCATACACAAGCCATCTGTCGGAAGTCAAAGGAACTTATTTATAAGAGCCATCTGACGCAGGGTAAAGGAACTAATTTACTGTGACATCTGACGGAGACTCGGGAAAGTATTCATGTCATGGATTCAATACGTATGATGGTTAATGTTTCATATACAGAATCACTACTCCTATGTTTGTTTTGCCGTCTATTTTCCAAGTACAATAATTCCAAGTACAGTTATGGACAATAATAATTAATCATCCACATTGGAGTGACTCATTTTTGTGTTTGACAGCTTCCCTCTGTTCGTCAGCTGAGAAACTTTTCAATAAATAGGTTAAGTACTATCTTCTAATTTACTACCAACACCTACACACACATTACTCAAAACATATTATCCATCTGAGAGAAACGTCGTCCTAATCATTAATTAAAACAAGTGGTGTTATACATTACTAAACCATCCCCAAACATGAATAGAAAATACAAAATTGTTCTGACATGACACCTGTATATGCATGAGTTTTAATTCTGAGTAATTATGTAGGCGCTAGATGTGTGTATGAATGTAAGAGAACATCATTTACATATTTTAACGTCCCGGTAAATGCAACCTTGACCTCTTCTCTAAATAACTCCTACGTGGAATTTTGTTGTGTAAGTGCATCTTGCATGAAATTGTTATGTTGCCTCTCACGTGTTCAAAGTATTCCTCAGAATCTCTTATTTAATGGGAGATTCTTGTTTTGGTGAATAATTGGTGAGCCTTAGTTCCTCCAAAGCATGACAGGAAACAGGACGAGATTGGTTGCCTGTTGCTTGAAATAGTTTGGAGGAATCAGTTGCTCCAGATTTACCAACAAGAGAATCTCCCCTGTACATACGAGTATAAAAATCATGAAAGGTCCCATGTCTGAACAACAACAACAACAACAACAACACACATACACACTCTCACACACACAAACACACACACATACACACACACACACACGATAAAATAGTTGTAGTAACTTTGCCTACGATCTTACCTGACCTGAGATATAATGTGACAATAAATATCTAGCGTCATTTTTCATCCACCCATCCATGGCTTGAATTGAGAGAGTGTAACCTGAACCTCGTATATATCTAATCAGCTGACATTACTTAGAAACCTTTGAAGGGAATCGGTACGGTACATGTTGTATAGTAAAAAAGAAGATAAATAAAAAGAACGACACCCTATAGACGAATTCATTGATTATTTATGCCACATGGATAATTTCGTTCTCCGAGAGTTAAACAAGAAAAACATTTTGTAAATATTGTTGTTGTTGGTATTGGCGAAAATTTTGTCGTTGCTATTCTTGTTGTTATTGTTGGTATTGGCGAAAAGTTGGTTGTTGTTGTTGTTGTTGTTGTTGGTATTGGCGAGTAGTGACTGGTATTTATTTATATTGTGGCGCTTTAATAATAAGATCAAAGGATGGAAACACAGAGATGCAGCCTCCCTCCCTCTCCCGCTCTCTCCCTCCCTCCCTCCATCCCTCCCTCTCTCTCCCTCCATCCTATTATACGCCACGAGAGGGAGGAAGAGGGGGGGGGGGGGGGCGAGCAGATCACCCAACCTAAATTCCTCTATGTGTTATACGTATATGTGTCGCCGGAGTAATAACATGCCAGAATAAAAATATAGGTTCCTTTATCATATGTATCCATGGCGTATAATATTATTATTATTATTAT